>MU151168.1:15330-76994 GCA_015584085.1 Macrolepiota fuliginosa MF-IS2 | reverse complement strand
GAACCCACCTGTGCCAGATCCTGACTCAGATGAACCTCAACTTCCCCCAGGTATGAGAATAAATACCCAAAAATGTTGGAAATCATGGGTGCCTGATCATCGGGGTGTTTAGACAACGTCGATTCTTCCCTCTTTTCGGGTGCTCATGATTTCGCGGTAAACCAGCCAACCTTAATAGAGACGGTCAATAATATCTACATGGGAAAGACTGGTATGATGAATTAATCAGAATAAGCGGAGTCCGTTATTGACTCCCATCCTTTGTAGTTTTTGAAGCCCTGTTGCCTTTCTGCTCAATCGGAGCCATGGCCGACTCCAGCGCCCGGGATCCACCTCCAAGATGCCATCCTAAGACGCGCCAGTCAGTGCGCGAACGGCTTCTCATTTGGCCTCGCAGTAAACAAAATCAATGGAAGGTGAAGTGGCTGCATGGCCCAGCTGGAGTTGGGAAGTCTGCTGTGGCACAGACCTTCGCAGAGGAGTGCCAGGCGGAAAGGTGTCTTGGCGGGGCTTTCTTCTTCTCCAGATTGAAGGGCTTCGACAAACCTCTTCAAGTTGTTCCAACCTTCGCATATCAACTGGCAGTCAATCTCCCTGGATACAAGGCCGCCCTCGGTCAACTCTTAGCCAACGATCCAGCGGTCCTCCAAAAAGCTATGCATATCCAGTTCAGGAAACTGATCATTGAACCGTTTTCCATGATGTCATCCAACAGCTCGTCTGCCCTTCAACGGCCCTACGTGATGATTTTGGATGGTCTGGATGAGTGTGAAGGAGAGAGTGCCCAATGCGAGATCATCGAGATGATCAGCGAGGTGACTCGGTTGAGGAGCGACCTTCCTCTCTTGTGGCTCATTTGCAGTCGCTCCGAATCCCACCTCAAAATGGCATTTTCGCGGGCTGATTTCATGATCAACCGCGGACAGGAGGAACTAGTCATAGATCGCGAAACTCGAGACGATGTAGACCGATATCTGCGAGATGGGTTTCAGAAGATCCGCGCCAAATATGAAGATGTTATCACGTCGGAATCATGGCCCGATGACCATTCGATATCTAGAGTTCAGCAAATTGCATCTGGTCTGTTTATCCTCGCATCCTCTGCCCTCGAATACGTTCAAGATCCCGGGTACGCCAACCCAGAGGGCCAGCTTAGGTCATTGTTGTCGTTCTTCGAAGGCAGGAGTCCCCTTGCGACCAATCCATTGACTTCCCTGGACCTCCTGTACACTCACGCTCTCTCCACTGTACCCGACCATGCACTTCCGATCGCATTACGAATAATTCGTGTCCTCATTCATTTACATCGCTCCTTTCGATTGTGGCCTATGATGAAGGATATCTGCGGCTTTTTACGACTTGACAAAAACACAGCTTACAGCTCTTTGCGAAAACTGCATTCTGTCCTGCGCATACCAACACCCGAGAAGTTTCTACCAGGACGGTTGGGCTTTTACCATCTATCTTTCCTTGATTTTCTCCTGAACCCGGTTCGCTCCGGAAAGTTTCATCTTCCGCAAGTACAGTCTGAAGTTGCCGAGTGCTCATTGTTTTGGTACGCCAATAGGCTTAGCGACCTGTATACCCCAGGTGGGTGTAGATATCCTGAAGAAAATACTTGTACTCAAAAACCCAAGATATGAACGGAGAATCCGTTCCCCAGGTTGAGCGCAAGTTGCTGTCAGGATATCTTCGGCCATGGCAAATGTGCTATCTTTTGGGAACTCAAATCCCCACGACACTTTCGCACCGATTATGCGAGTTTCCCTACAATTTCTTGTCAGAAATGGAGGGCACAGCAGCCCGTTTTGCAAATTGGTTATATGATTTGGTGAAAATCTGTCGACCGTGTCTTTAAATGTTTCTGGTACTGATTTATGATATGTCTAGGACCCCCCAATGCCTAGTAACTTCCTGCGAACTCAACCCTACTACGAAGTGGATTTGAAGCTCCTGGATTATCTTTGGGCTGTGGCCGATCCACTGGCACCTTTAGAACCTGCAAGTTTCCCTATTGTGAGTCATTCTCTCATGGTGGTCGGATGTACTGAGCGGATCTCAGGATTTAATGCGTCGGGCGAAGTATCCATTCCGGTTCGAAAATATCTATTTCCTCCTAGGCCACGGTTCGAAGTCTTGCCTAATCTGCGTGACATTTGAATTTGGCCAATGGAGTGAAAGCATTCTAAGCTTAAAACCAGGACCAACGTCGTTTAGAGGGAAACTCGCGACCTATCAAAGCGTAGATTGGGAGGAGGCAAGAAGACGTGGTGATACATACCAAGTCTCAGTCGGTTCTGCTGTGGGACCCTTGGTTGCAGAATAGTACGCATCCCCTTGCTTGCAAGGGTTTCTGCATCCCCCACAATTCCATCCGTCTTATCGCGTACATAGGAACAAACGCCATTATCTTATCTCTTCTCTAGCACGACGTCGTGCAAGCAAGGGGTGTGTGAGACGAAGTCGACACCTCTAGTTTCTCTATATGGACAACTTCAAGATGGTGCTGAACTATGGTGCTCAGGATTTAAAAGCAGGGGTTTCCCCCCCCCACAACGATGGATGAGTAAGCGAACGTTGAAGTGGACAAATTGTAAAATAGGTAGCAAAGGTCTAGATATCTGTAGCGCATGCCATGAAAGAATGTATGACAATGATTTGTAATGTAAAGCTGGTGCAGATGTGTGTCAGGGTGTCCTGATGTGAAAGTACAAATCATTCAAAGAAAGTCTACCACAGGTTAAACGCTCAACACCTAACGCCCACCAAGTCTCCAAAAGTTTGCTCCTCAGCAAAGGTCTCCTGTGATGGGGTCGGGCTCGGAACTAAAATTCCGACACTCGCGCCATAGGTCCTTACTAGTTAGTCACCAGATTCAGATTTCCACCAGTTTCCTCGTTCGTACGACTCCGCCCCGGATTCCAATCGAAGCCCAAACAATGAGGGAATACGGAGATAATAAGGTCACAAAAATCTGTCATCGCGCAATCCAATCGACTAGACCAAGATAACCATCACCAACCACAGTGGGGATCGCAGCTACAGCATTGTGGCGCTGTGGCGTAATGGCGCGAGATGAAACAAACAGGGCCCACACACAAAAATAATCGTATTAATCTGCAAACAAGCCGAAATTAATTTCAAACATCAGGGATAGGGGTGTGTGTATAATACAGCTGATGTGCAGCGGGCTGCGCCGGTTAATGACCGAGCCCCATCAAGAGGACTCGGTGGAAGAATATAATCATACAAGTAAAGTAGGTTGGAAGTTGTAGAACGAAGGAAAAGATGAAGAAAAAGGGTGTGAAGAACGAATGGCTACAGTTGAGGAATGCGCCGAAACCTGAAAGGATGGATGCAGTGAGGTAGTCTGAATAAAAATGATGAATGACTAGAATACATGACATAGGGGAGAAAAATGTAGTTGGTGTAGTAAAGGTTAGAATTGCAGTGAAAGGCAACTAAAGTGTGGGTGCGGATAGTTAGGGAAGAATTGGTGTAGAGTACGTGGAAGGTTTTATGACAGGCAGTAGACATGGAGGTGATGAGGCGGCGGGAACAGGGCGTAAAGAGGGTCGGGTATTATGTGTGGAGTGTAAGCCGACAAAGTCTGGCGCACAATGAATTCATAAAAATCGAGAGGGGAAAGAGGGGGAGATAGAGAAACACAAAAGCAGCGGCGAACCGGTCAAAGCCCACCAGAATGATCACGCAACAGCAACGGCCGATGCCAACGTTCGTGCAGATGCTCCTAGATACCAGTTGTCCAGCGGAGGCAAATCCCCATTCTCGTCCAGTGGCAAATGTATCGAGGGCGCAGGCGAAAATCCTTCCGCATCGAGCGAATCCTCTTCTTCAATCACCGGCAGCGAAACGCGAAGCAAAGAAGCACTGTGATAGTACTCTTCTACCGCCGTTTTAGCAATAGCAAGTGCCAAGGCCCGGTCGTCTTCGTCGTCCTCGTCAATAACAAAACTCGGTCGTCGCATACTGAAAAATCCACGCAGAGACATGGAATCGTCCGTCGGAGTCTCTGGTCCCGGTGACGCTGGCCGCGAAGCAGGCGGACTCTCAGGGTGATCCACATCCAGATCGTCTTCGTCCTCCTCGTAATCAGCGTCCTCTCTGATATCATCGTCTTCTTCCTCATCAGATGCGAAGAAGAACTTTGAAGAAGCAGCGGATGACGTCGTAAATTCCGGCTCTTCTTCGCCCATGTTGACAAAATTTACTCGGGAAGAAGGCACGACGAGATAACGTCCATCTTGAGGATCATTAACGGCATTATGCCACGGGATCCAAGGATTTTGAGGGGGTGGACTGTTGATGATGATGTGAGGGGCGGTGAACGGGCAGGATGATTCGAGGACAGTGCAGCCAAGCATATGCTTGAGGCTTAGGAGTAAAGGCTAGACGGCGTTAGCTACATTATGAATCAAACAAAAAGTCCGACATACCTCTGCGGGATCATTCCATATGAAAGGCTGTTCGATCGAGGCCAATAATTCTGGCGTTTCATAACGTCGGCAAAACGCCGTAGCACGGGCGCTTGCTGCATATGCCTTGAACCCGGTGGTCAAGAAATGCCGAGGTGAAAGTGTTTAAGACAAGTACTCACTGCAGCCTTACACTGGTGCTTTTGGAGCGCCGTAACCACATGGTACAATATGAGGCGCTCATTGGCGGTTCTCTCAACCTGATGCCATATCAGCTGAAGGCTATCATAGTAAACAATCAGGAAGCTTACAAATGAGCTAAACCGTGAATGACAGAATACTTGTTTTGGGAAGTGTGGTGAAATGATGGTGGTGTCTTGGTATCGAGCGGCCTCGTCAACGAGGGTGGGACGATTAGAGAGATCGGATTCTTGTGATACGGAGTGACAATTCGGAGGAAGTAGTCTCCCAGTGGCCAGGTCATATGGGGGGACCATTAAGAAACCGGACCACTGGGGGAGAGTACGATTGTTCCACGGCGTGTAAAAGTCATTAGGCGTGTCTTCAGCTGGGGTGATGACTATATGCGGGGCAACGTGCGGGCAATCCGAGTGCAAGACGATGTTGTTCGGATCTCGAAAATACTCTCGTAGAATATCCTGGAAGGATGGTTTAACGAGTCATGAGGAGGGCAGATGCGCAGAGACAAACCTTATCACGCTCTTCCATCCAACAGGAAACCTCTAAAGTTTGTGCTGCGTACTGAGTGTCTGAAGCACCAGCAAGCTGTGAGGGGTGTCAGGTCAGCAGGTGGCAGGAAGGGACAGTAGTGCATCACTAACCATGACATGAGGGTTATGGAAGACGTGGTCGTTTGTTTCCAGAAAGGCATCCGGTATTTCAACGCGCTCGGCAGGCTCACATGGAGGCCACATGTCCTGGTGCGGCAGACATGAGGCGACTGCGATGTGAATGGGGAAGTGATGACTGAATGAGTGCATCAGAGCGCTAACATTGCTGGTAGAGCGCAAATGCAAATGGTGGGTTTTTGCGCACTTCGAGGGGTGCGGATCAGGCTAGGGAAGAAGTCAGGGTGGTGCCAAATCTAAATAAGAGAGGAAATACGCGCACCTGTGGTAGCCCGGCACCAGCAATCCCCCGTGGACCGTCGGTGATCCCATTGGCGGTGATACCCCAACCCTGCGGCGGCGACATTCCCGATAACGTCGCGTCCTTGCACGTGACCCAACTTGCGTCACTCTCCGCGGCATGCGTCCGTTCTGGATCAATCATCATGTATGCTCATTGACACCGAGCCATTGCACCCACTGTGCAGGGTCCTTATATGCGTCCATGTCTTGATTCGCTGCAGGAGCATTTCGATATGATTTTCGAAGCGCCGCGGGCGGCTGTGGCGAGGACGGAACGAAAGCCAAAGGTAAAGCCAGGTGGACGACAGACCGGCGAGGTTGTGCGGCAAGAACAGAGGGGAGGCTATGTTTCGCTTCACAAGCGGGGAATATATATAACTTGTTTTTTGTCCACTTTCGGTCATGATCAATGCAATGTGAAACTTCCTTCCACGGGTCTCATTTCTCAATGATCTCATTATTGTTGTCTCCTTGTGGTGCTCTTCATCGTTATAGTCAACCCCACTAGGAGCCTCAAGCACCAACGGCCATCACTGGCAGCGTACCCCGAGCCTCCGAGGTAATTCAACTAACACTCTCGAGTACACTCAATACAACCCCTTCTTCTCACTCCTTTAATGCCCCTTCATCCTCCCGCCGACCACTGATCTTCGTAAAGTTCGCCATCGAATGGGTAGCTGATGCGGCCTATAAAAGAACACCTAAGACGAGTCCGCGTAAAATATCAAGAATGCAGTACTCACATATTGCGCCAAATCAATTACGAAACTTGGCAACAATCTCAAGATGGGCATTAGTTGCGAGTAGAACGGAACCATGATTGTTTGGGACTGCTGCTCATCAAGTGCAGTGATAATTGGCTTGACTACGTCGATCGGCTGTACGGACGGGAAGAAAAATTGGTAAAGCCTGTTTTGTGGGACAGAGAACGTCGAGAAGAGTGGAGTTAATATGTGTCCTGGACAAACAACCGTTGTGCGGATTCCAGGGGCGTTGTATCTAGGAAAGAACGATAATGAGGTGAGAAGGTTGGTGCCACATGTCAATTACGCGTCAATTACGCACTGGTTGTCTAGTTCAAAACGCAGAGTATCATTCAACGAGATAACAGCCGCTTTGGAAGCACCATAATCGGCTATAACAATTAAATGAGATCCATCGCAACAGGACCCGGTGTTCATAGCGACTTACTCATTCGAGGAGCACCTAGTATGCCCATGACGGAGGCCAGAGACACCTAAGGAAATATTGCTGATTAGATCCAGACTTTACAGGTACACTTCCCAACTATGAGCTTACAATGTGCCCCGACTTCTTCTTGAGCATATCAGGAAGGAACGCTTTTATGGTCCACCAGTGAGCCAAAGTGTTGACTCCGAAAGTCCTAACAGCAGACTGGATAAGCAGTTATCCAAGAGCATGGATCAAACTCTTAGTTACTGTTGAACATCCTTCTCACTCAAATCAAGGATCAATTTTCCCTGGACAACACCAGCATTATTAATGAGGATAGTAGGTTCTCCGATCTTGGGCGGAAAGTCAATTCAGAGTTCTATGGGCAAAAAAGCTACGAACCTCATCTTTAATACGTTTAGCAACAGCTTCAACCTCCGACCATTGGGACACGTCACACTTGTAATACGCGATATTATCTGCAAATTTGTCTTCAGTTAGGGATTTGTGGTGGATGTGAGCATTATGCGTACAGTTCTCTGTCTGGATAGGCTTTACATCGAGGACGACGACTGTAACATTTCGAACAGCAAGGGTATTGGCAAGTAATTCTCCGACACCGGAAGAGCCTGCGTCAGAGTCAGAATTGGTGATGCGCCCATGACAACAACATTGCCGCTCACCCCCTGTTACAACAACAATCTGCTCGTCCCAATCCAAGGGCTTAGGACCAAACAACAGATTTCCTTGATTCCTGTACAACTTTGAAATCCACTTGAGGAACCCTTGTAGAATCCCGTCGCATGAGCCTCACGAAATCCAAGTAAGAGAGGAAGCGCGCTAGACTGACAGATTGCAGAGACGACCACATAATAAATAGCAGAATAGGCCACGACCCCGTCGGTTATCTTAGCACCTTGAAAGAAATAGAAAACAGGAATAAAGAACGTGAAGAATGGACCTAGAGGAGCATGTTCATTAGCCAAAGGATCGAACCCTCGCTGACGTAGCATCTTACTGAAAGCAGTATGAGCCAAGACTTTGACAAGCAAGTCAATGTCGAAATTGTCGAAGACGAGGGTTGGCTCGGATTGTGGTGGCATTTTTTGAATGAAAATGAGGATAAAGTACCAGGCGCAGCCTTGACACTGAGGGAGAGAGAATGTTATGGGAATGGACAGGCCTGCACAGCTCGGCGACGTCGAAGAAGGTAGAAATCAAAAGTTGATTGATGCAGATGCCAGGTCCAGGGATGGCAGCAGCTTCTCTCCCGGAACGGAAGGTATCTGCCCAGGCACCTTTTCCTCTCTGGTCCTCCATCACCTCTGGCGGCTCGTTCATGACTTGCGCTGCCTTAACCTTTTTCTCCATCTTTGGATCGAGTCACACATCCCAAGTGGGAGACTACGCACGAATGTTCTGGCACGAAGAATTTTGTCGAACAATGACAGCCGACTTTGCACTTCGAGGCCTCGTCATTCATCATGTATATCTGTGAAAGCAGTATATTACTCTGGGCAGCTTTCCATTACAGAAGCAAACCTTACCAGGGTTCTTGGAAATGCAAAGTCTAACATTCAGTGCACTTGGCAGTAGCTGGCACGACTGAGACGATTGCTGTCGCGGTCAATATGATGACGTCCAACCAGCCATGCTTCGAGCTATTTTTGTCCTTCCAGTCTCCCAACCCGGCGGGTCCTTGCAAACTTTCATCTCTTTAGTCTGCTCACCAACGGACGTCGGCTCAACCGCTTTTCCTTGCTCTCGCTTGAGATGGGTAACATCAACGACAAAAACGCGCAGGACACCAGAAAGGCGGACCCCCGTGGGGTTTTGCTGGATCCCAAAGGCCATTTTGATCCATGGACTGTATGTATGCGTATTACTGTTGTCGATTACCGCTGAGCGTTTGAGCGTGCAGGATAAAAATGAAGCGCGAGCTATTGAAGCGGTATGTCCAGTTCATTGTATCAATCGTGTCGATGAGGCCTTGACACATTCCTTCAAGGCCCTATGCCCTGGCATTAATCCGCACTATCCTCCCTCCCCTATCGCAGACCATCTACGATTTGGCGACCAAGTGAGTCCTCAAGTCTATTCGCGCCCGACCGTAACTGACCCAGAAGAAGACAAATCCACTAGATGTAGTTCGCCAATCTTTGTCCATGCTTCTGGACGAGGAAGACGAAAGCTCGTCCGAAGAAGTCTTCGGTACTCCCTTGCAGGCAACATCTTTCCAGCCTACAGACGCCGAAGAGACTGAAGACACATCGTTGCCCCTCTCTGATTCTATCATTCCCGAGACTTTCGAGGCCGCTGAGAACACGGAACCTTTTATCTTGCCTACGACTGTCCCGACTGTGTTCATCAGGACACCAGGCTCAATACTACATGAGGTCCACTCCTTGGAGACGATTGAAGAGCTCAACGAAGATGGTGCCCTGCTGAATGTATGCATGTATCTACACTACAAGTCCAGTTACTCACAAACGTTTTTGCATAGCTTGGCTCGGACATTTGCGATGATGAAAGTTCTCTATCATCCCTTGGGAATCCGATGGCGCCATTGACAATTAACATTGAAACCCTCGCACCTTTTGAAAGCACTACTGCAATCCCAGAGCAGGCCTTAGAACACTCACCCTTCGCTTTCGCTTCCAACAATCCACGTGTTACTTTAGAGCAAAACTTTGACATCCCAATCGCTCCTAGCCACGACCTAATTCCTGCTTTAACCATAGACGAGGAGTCCGATGTTGTAGGAGTCTTGTCGCCCCTCATGCTAGCACCGCCGACCCTTACTCGCGTCAATGGTGTCGAGGAACGGATTAGGGTTTCTGATCTACAAGAAGCAGGCGCGGAGATCAATAGCCAAGATGTATTGTATGTCTCCCGAGAAGTTGGGTGTCATCCGGATAATAGGAAGAGCAGCGTTCCCTTCCCCGAAATCAGCGCCCCTGAAAGTAATTCGGACGCCACTCCATATGCTCCCCATCTCAGCACCATTTCTCTACCGGAGTTCTCACTGGCTGAGAGTGCCGCACTTTTCGTGTCAGAATCCCTTGCCCATGAGGTTCCTGGCCTGGGTTTGATTGGTCCTAAAGTCGCGGGCACCGTTGAACATGAATCCAGCCGGCTAATAATTGCTACATTAATATCACCTCGTGTTCCTGACGCTGCCACGGAATGCAAGGAGGTTCTGACCCTGGAGGCCCTTCCTATTCACGCCACACGCGCAGTGGGTGACGAGAGTACTTCTAGTTTTCATGCCGAGTCATCAGAACTCTCTTTGGAACGAGAAAACGGGCCTTTTATAACGCACCTTTCCATCGGCATCCAAGCCTCAACCGTTGAAGATGAAATCGATTTGATCCAAGTGAAAATCAATAATCTGAACCTCAATCCTCCCGATAATGATCCCCCACCTCCTTCTCCACCTTCGGCTTCTCAGCGCGCACCAGTGTTGACTCAGGAGAAGCAGACGGTCACCCCAGAACCTTGTTCTCCGAAGCTTTACCCAGCCATTCCCGAGATCAGAACCTACGCAGATGCTACAAATGTATGTTTCACAATTACAAGAACCTCGACAAACGCATGCTCACCGTATGCTCACCATTTTTAGATTGCAATACAACACCCTGAGCTGGCGAAAGAAGTTCTTCAGATGCCACTAGCTTCTCACCACTCTTCGTCGACTATTGATCGGTTCACCCAAAGGATTGAGGAAAGAGAAGGTCCTAAACACACCCCGGATCGACCGAACTGGGCGAAGGCGTCTGCCCATGGCGATGTCACGGCAATGTCTAATCCAACATCATCCGGCGAAACCCTCAATCGCAGTATCCATACTCCTAGTAAGCCCAACTGGGCCGCAGCCCCGGTCCTGGAATCCGCTCCTACACCATCAAAGGCAGGGAGGTCACAAAAGGAACGAAGCCGCCGTCGGCGAGGGAAGGAAACACATGTTCGGGGCAATAACAGCAACCCGGAAAGCCCTCAACCCACTGCCGGACCCTCGAACCAGCCGAAACCTACTACGACGTCCGTAGTCTCTGGGGCGCTGAAATTTGAGGAATCACGAAAGCGCATTTCGTCATTTGAATTCGTGCCCACCCAAGAGCAACGGAAAGTAGCGGCTAATCGTCAAAAAGTCAGCAAGTGGATTAGTGATTCCTCGGCGTCGGCCATGGGGTCTCCGAAATCCAATACTGAACGAGGATCTATTGCCACACCGTCGTACAGCGTTTTTTTGATGGATTCTGTTTCGGATCGGATGGCCAATGAGGGTTTGGGTGTGAATACAAACTTTGGGGGGGTGCCCCTGTCCCCCGCTTCGCGGATGGCTGAGGCCTTGGCTGCTCGAAAAGCTTTGAAGAGGGGCTCTAATGCCAATAAATCACTGGGGGTATGTGATATATGAAGTGGCACAGTGTCTGTTTAAGAGCTGATTTCGCACAGAATGACGAACATCTGAAGACGAATGCACTCGACCGAGCTCCAATGACTCCAGTCGGGAAGCATCCAGAGGCTCCTTCACCGCTCCTTCAAGATGATCGGAAGGTTCCTGTTGACAAAGGTAAACGGCATATGGTCGGGAGCCCATCCCCAGTAGGTCGGCCAAGAAGCGCAAGTATCGCGAGCAGCATTGCGTCCGGCATCTCAGCGAGATCTGGGGTCTCTACCTCAAGTCGGCTCTTTCAACGTGCAATCCAAGAGATAGGATCTGGCGCTGGACCGATCTCTCACGACGACCCCTGTCAAATCCCAGTTCAAGGTCAAGATAAGCGAGGGCGAGTGACCGAAAATGCCGCCACTCAGTCTCCCGATCCAGTTTCCCGGAAATCACCCCATGTGGACGGCGCTAATACGAATGCCGTGACTTGTCCTAAAATTCTGGTCACGCAGGGGTCTGCCGAAGACATTGTTTGGGACGTGAAAGGCAAAGTCAAGGCTTCGGCTCCATTCCGTAAAACGGTCGAACCTGTTAAGGCCACGGGAAGCGATAGCGAGCGTTTTTTATTCAGTTTCAAGCCGCCTCAGGCTTCCATTGTCAGCATTAATGATGATCAGAAGACACCACGAGGATACCAAGAGTCAACGTCATATGCGACGCAATTGGGCGCTGGTGCTGTGCTCCCGCCTCCGAATCAGAAGGCTGAACATGGAGGGAATTTTATGAAGACTCCACGCGTAACGTCGACGAGGAGTTTTATCCCGAGAGGGAAATATGTACCGCCCCCGATTCGAGATGGTCAGATGTACCGCCAGGCTCGGGTTTCGACTGCTTCTCCTACCTCGGCGGCGGCTGCTACTACTGCTGTTACCGCTATTACGTCACGGGCGCCAAATCATCCGCAGCAGCTTCAGAGCGCTACTGCCATTGCGCCTGCTTCTGGTACCAATATGGCCCTCGGGAATGAACATATGCAGTCATTTGACCTCCCCGATGATGCGTTTGCGAAGACTCATTTTCAGGCTCCAGCTCCTCGAATCGGTACTACTGACGTCAGGCGTAAAATGCTATTCGGAGCCGCGAGTGGCAGCGTTGGAGTTGGTCCTCAGGATTCTATGATGTTCGGTCACCTGCGTCAACAAAATGTGACTACTGCTGGCGGTGTTGGTACTGGTGTCACTACTACGGGTGCAAACGTTCTACAACGCTTTCAGTCTCAGGGTGCGATGACGACATTGGGTTTCGCTGGAGCTGCTCAGCAAGGCTTCTTTGATCCTCAGACTCGGGCTCAGTTCCAGCTTCAGCTCCAACAGGCGCAGATCCCACAACACCAGCTTAACGAGTATATGGCGAACTTGGCGATGGCTCAGGAGAGGTTGCAGCAGAATATGGTTGATCTTGCGACTCTGGCTGTATCTGGATATGCGAAACCAGATACGTTCAATCCGACTGTGACAACGAGTCAGTATCAGAACCAGAACCAGAGCCAGAGCCATAATTCTAGGACACGGGCTAATAGAGTGAGTTGATTGAGCATTTTTATGCTAATTTTGTTGATGTTGATGTTGATATTTTGGGTAGGCGTCTGTGATCCCGACGATTTACGAAGAGACGAGGAGCTATTTGCAGTCGCCGGTATGTCCGCAAGGGTCATCCATTTTGGGTCAGGGACCCAATCTTCCACCGCGGTTGCATGGTCCGACGCAGTATGCGGCTCAGGATTTGTTTGAGGAGTATTGTAGGCGGCAGAGGCAGGAGGCGAGGACGGTGTATGAGAGTAATATGCAGTCGATGCTGCCAAGGCGGAGGATGTAGGGTGGGGTGTGGTTGAGGTGGTGAGATGGATGCCCGAACTGATGGACTTTCGCGTTTCCCTTTCCTCGTAATTTTTTTTTACC
Source organism: Macrolepiota fuliginosa MF-IS2 (assembly GCA_015584085.1). Taxonomy (NCBI): domain Eukaryota; kingdom Fungi; phylum Basidiomycota; class Agaricomycetes; order Agaricales; family Agaricaceae; genus Macrolepiota; species Macrolepiota fuliginosa. Next base: position 63,883 of record MU151168.1, on the reverse strand, counting down.
CCCGCACGAGCGATACCTATGGTCTTTATGGTTATGCAGTTATGGTATCAAAATATTGGGCGTCATATTGACAAAGGCAAGGATACAATGTTGTGACAAGCGTTGAATACGTCGAAAGACGATAGAAGAACAAAATGTAAGTGTTTAGCGAACTCGGGCGTAAAGCGTGAATGATGGAAGAAAGTCCTCCAGGGACTTGAAAAATCCAGCCGACAGGGTAGTAGAGTCGAATGAGTCAGGAATGTCGGATTGCAAGACCAAAAATAACGAAAGATCGCGCACTGGGCGCGAGAACGAGGAGGCAGGCCAGGCCGAGAGATGATGACATTGGTTTAAAGTTGGACATTTTGGCTATTAATATTATTCAGTACGAAAACCCGGGGCTTACGGGAAAATAACTCACAGGAGCTCCCCAACAACATTTCCAGCAGGATTGTACAAGCACACATACAATGTTGCAGGACCCAGACTCTTGTCAAAGATACCATCACATCGGGATACGGCACATCCGACCTCTGTTGTGGATTTCCAGATAACCTGAGCGAAATGGGTGTAGGTCGGGTTGAGTGGGTTGAATTGGTCTGTCAGATAATAATGTCAGTAATTCGAATTCGTCGGAGCATCAAGATCACGAGCATAGGCGTATGCATGGGTAACAAGGGGCGACAAAAGGTAATAAAAGCCACTCCACAGGAGCAAAAAAAACGAAATAACTATAAATAGAGAAAAGGGACGCCAAGTACCCCGCTAGCGCCCTCATTTAAACTGTCCGATGCCATGCACGTAAAACACTTAGGGGCTTAATCTTATACTCACCAGCATCCTGGACGAATGTGGCCATAGCGGCTGAGATCGGGAAATCCCCGGTGGCAGCAACGATGTTCTCTCCATAAGGTGTGTCGCTCAATACACCGTTCGTATGGCGGAAATTACACGCATCGGCCCATTGCTCGGCTTTCTCTGCGAGGGGGACGGACCAGGTCAGGGGTTTGGCGTTGTGCTTTGCACGAACGGTGTTGTGGCCTTGGAGGAAGGCACCGATTTGGGCAGAGGAGCGGCGGATGGTGGTTGGGTCGCGATTGGAGAGGTGATAGGAGGGGGCGGTGGGCGCTGCGAGTGCGCCGAAGGTGTTAGGGGAGATGAGGCCGGTGAGGAGGGTGAGGAGGGAAAGGATGAAAAATGAAATCATTTTCTTGGATTTCGGGGCTGGGACCGGGAGACTTGGACCTGGGATGGGAGATACGGAATCGAGGTAAAGAGCGGCAGGAGGCTGGGTAGCCTGACTTAGGGATCTACCCAAACAGGAGAGTAGAAGAGTGGAGGAGGTGGTGGGAGAGGGGAGAAAGTTGGGCTAGACTCTGTGGGGTTTGTGAATTTCACACACATGACGCTTTTTCGGGGCCTGCATGTGTGCGGCTATTTTGAAAAATAGTGAACTTGGGAGTTTGATCCTGCTAACATTGTCGCTCTGGCAAGACAACCGTCGTCACGGTCCGCCTGATGTAATGACACTTAGGAAAGAGGTTCTCTCATTAAAGCAAACCTGTAGCTTTAACTAGCGTGTTTATATCTTCCTAACGTTCAAACTGACAACCTAGTATGGCGGTAACTGCGAATATTGTAAGATTTTTCGATTTTTGGATCTGCAAGGGGAAGAAATAAGATGGGACCTGATTAGCTTGGCCCTGGATCAACGGGTTTGACATAAAGAGTATCAGTCACATGTAGATCGATGTCAAGATTCCATGGATGAAATATCCAGATATATAATTCATCAAGCACAGGCATCAACCTGCAAAGGCTTGTGCGCTCAAGTCTGACCAGTCTGGCCAGATTATAGTCATTCGAAAAGAGAGCGTGTTTGGCGTAGAACGGAGGGACTGATGCATTTATCGAAGCTTGAAGGTGCCTACCCCACCTCATTATTTTGAGAATATGGCGATCGCACGAGGGCTTTTTTGACCGCCAGATGGGGTCGTAGGTGCGAATGAAAGGGACAGGAGATAAGCCGAGCCAGATTAGATTGGACGCATCCCAAAATCGCGCTTAAAGCTTTCTAGGTCCTCTTCCTTTGCTTTGTACTGCTCGGCGAGGCTACTGACCGCTTTGCGGATCTGTTGGAATCATCAACAATCAGAAGAACTGACAAGTGCGGTTATTCCACATACCCCATCGCGATTAGTTTGCAGTGCGGGGACGACATCTTTTACGGTGCGTTCGACAAGGACACCACCGATCAGACGAAAGCACTTGCGGTCTGGCTCCTCCGCAAGTGCTTCATTCAGAGTGCTAAGCACGAGGCTAGCATCCGAATTGGAGTTATGAGCATAATAACACATGTAGAGCAAGGTTAGGTACGTACGTATGCTCGTCCGCCTCTTGCTCGAGTTCGCCTATTTTGCCTGCGAGAGCCTGTAACTCATTTTGCATCCGGAGAAAGTTCTGTTGAATCTCTAACTAGATCAATTCCATGAGAGCTAGGATTCCGCATGGTCAAAAGGACTTACCCTGGGGTGTCAAGGAGGGTAGGTTTGATTTTGCCTTGGTGGATGATGAGGAAGCCATGATAATTGTATCAGAGTTTGAGTTCCTCGTGACATGATTGGCCGGAGTAGCGTGTCACGCGTGACCCTTCTCGCTCCGTTACTCCAACTCGTCGGTGCTGGCCTCCTCGACGCTCTCCTCCATGTCTTTTGCGCGTATTGTTGGGCTTCAGCCCCGTTTCGTTGTCGCGGCGACTCGTCTGCCACATACAAATCCACTCTTTGCTCGCCGCCTACTGTCCAGCTCCGTGTGTTCTCATGCCCAACATGCGCCGAGCGGGGGTCTCCAAAGCAATCTCGAGGAGAAAGTAAACCGCCACCAGCACTCACCAGCCCAGCATGATGTCCATGTCGTTGAGGCGAACCCATACAGAAATGGCCCTAGTGCTATCGACAAGGCTGTCCATCTTTTCTTCTTTACTGAGATCCTCCGAGGTATTCCGTGCGTCTAGTGCAAACTTTTCCTGTTGCTGACAGAGTTTAGGAATGTGGATCGTATTGGAAAACTTCTTCCGCCCACCTTATACTATCATGTATCCGTTTGAGAAGGGTCCATTATCACCCCGTTTCCGTGGTGAGCATGCCTTGCGCCGTTACCCCAGCGGGGAGGAGCGTTGCATTGGTAAGTCATCCGTCGTATTACGTGCATAACACCCTTAAATGTTCTTCGCACAGCTTGCAAGCTTTGCGAGGCTATTTGCCCTGCTCAGGCTATCACGATTGAGAGCGAACCGCGTCAAGACGGATCGAGGAAGACAACTAAATACGGTTCGTCGTGAATATCTGGAAGACATCATGGCGCCGTTGACATCTGCCGCAGACATCGATATGACTAAGTGCATCTACTGCGGCTTCTGCCAGGAGGCATGTCCTGTGGATGCTATTGTCGAGAGTACGTTTCAGATTATTATGCGAGTCATTTTTTTTTGCCAATTGACGACGCTTCTATTTTAGCACAAAACCAGGAATTCTCCACCGAAACCCGGGAGGAATTGCTGTACAACAAGGAGAAACTCCTCGCGAATGGTGATAGAGCCGAGGCTGAGATTGCTGCAAATCTTCAAGGTGATCATCACTGTTCTCATACATCTGCATAACTATACCTCAATCTGACTTTCATTTCCACAGCGGACCATGTATACCGGTGATAATTGTCTGTCAATGGAGGACAATGTAGGCACCTTCCGTAGACCCTCACTACATGTCCGGGTATAGAAGCTTTCCATCAGATATCTATTCCATCGTCTTCCATCCTCATTTGCGCCCCGAAGCTTGTTCCATGCTGCGGCAAATTGGCCCCCTGGTGCGCCTCGGTAATCTTTTCAGGCATGGACAACCATGGTTCCAGTGTCTGCACATAAGTAACTAAGTATCCGCTCAGGGTTATTTATACAAGCTTTCCAGTCTTAACATCACTGATCAACTTCGTGCGATTACTTTTGTGCTTCTTCAAACCGTATTCCCCTATCGAACTTTCTTGCATTAAACTTGGTCTCTCCACTAACAACCGACCACCTGGATCGATTTTTGCCACGTAAGTCCTCGCAATTTCTTTTCTACACTGCCAAGATTAAACAGTCGTCAAATCTTTCAGAATCCAAGGAATCCCAAGATCCCACCACCGACATTATTATGTTTGTGGACACATGAAGTAATATGACTCGATTTTCTAGAATGGAACTCTGATTATGGTGTGGGTTTTTTAATCGCATTTTTTCTTAAACGGCAGCTGAAAACTCCACGAGGCGGTGCGTGTTGTTAAAAAAAAGACAAGGGTCCTTTGACTACGTGTCTAATCCTTGTGTCCTTGTACTGCGCGCTATCGAATGACGTGCAGCATCCCACCATGGGATAAGATTATCTATTTGCGCCAGATTGACAACACTACTATCTTGTGTGTGGAGCTCCATTGGCACGGACAGATAACGAGAAGAAGCTTACATCTATCATATCAGTCAACTCAGTCCAACAGCTTGGCCATGATCGAAATATGATCAGCGGCCACCGTGCAGCTAGCGTCACCATTGTCAGCCACAGCCACATTTGTCTCGTTGCTTCCCAAACCTACTTCCCCTCAGAGTTCGACCAACCAAGCCTGACTCGTCCGAGAGTTCTTCTCCACAATGGATTCCTGCTTCAATAATAACTCTACGCCTGGTGTCGGAACAATTCCGTATCAAGGTTCGCTCGAGAAGATCAGTCACAAACCTGCTTCTGCACATAAAGGGTGAGATTCCATAGACCCCGTTCGCTAAACCATGGAGCTGTTCAAGTAAACGCTCATATAATTACTCTTCTATGGGTTGTCTCGCTTCGTGTTTTTGCGAGCTAGTAGCAGCGACCAATTTCAGACATCCTCAAAGCTTCGAAGATGCCGCCGCTCATATGTGTCGCCGACCATTCGTAGTACCCCTCGTCTCTCGACGTCAATCTCGACAGAGTCACAATCACAAGGTCTTCCCACCAGGCGGTGTCATTACCGGACCAAGCTTACAATTCATCATCCAGAACCCCTATCTTCCGGAATGTCGGCCGATTGGCGTATAGACCGTGATGTTGTGACAGAGACTATGACCAGAAAACTTAATCAGGATCGTGGGTCTCGCAAGTCAGAGAACATGGTTGGAAGACATCATGTTGCATCAATGGCATATGAGGATGTACTGAATGGCCAGTCACACTCATACGCACGACGGCGTCGCGGGAGTTCTCTCGCCAATCTGGATGTAAATACCAGTCGTCAAGAACCTCGTGTTGGCTCCACAGCCTCAACTTTAGCAGCAACGGCGGAAAAATCATCGGTAGATGTGGATGGAAACCGAGGATTTCGTGCACGATTGATCTTATCTCAAGCTCGCAAGACGATCGAGAATCACAAACCAACCTGGTCTGTATCTCCGAGGGGAGGTCGTCAAATACAACCTTTCATTATGGATGTTATACTTGAATTGAAGGCGCAGTATGCTGGTTACTCGACCGAGGACGTATTTGTCACGTTTGAAGCTATGCGCCGGAACGAGGACTCCCGGCCAGTGTTCGAGTACCTTGCGCATGATTTCTCTGCGGGCGCGGAGAGTGTGGATGCGTATTGGGAGGGGCAGGCGAGGGTTTGGTGGGGGTGGAAAACTCCGGGAGATGGTTGTGTTGGTAATGATGTTGATAATGGTGTTGGTAATGTTGGTGGATCGACGTTCCCCGTCGGGTTTAGTCTTGACCCTGTCCCTGACGATGGCGTTGACATTACCCCGAATTATAACATACCCCCAGCGGCGACTAGTTCTTACTCAGCTCAGGGACCGTTCTCGAGTACATTACCTGTCGGACGTGCCCATTTCCCTGACTCCATCGAACGCTCGACAGCTTCGTGGTGTCCTGTGTTGAATTGCGATTACGTTGCTCGTTATCACAAGTAACCGCAAGAGCACTCTTATTGACGGACGGTCCTTTGTACTGCATCCAGATAGCTGATAGTCATTAGCATTGGAAAATGTCGCCTGATTATAGCTAGTTATTGAGACGATTACACCTCCGTCTATGTCGGTAGATAGCAATTGTATATGTTGTGCAACAAGGATTTCCAAGGTCCCTACCTACCTTCCATGTATGTTCCTTTGTGCCTATCGCGGTTAGCTGCCCATAGCGCAGCCTCATCCAGTATATTCAATGTATATGTATCAGTGTATGTCATAGTCTGTCATGGCTCCCTTGCTCATCATTCTTAGCGACAACCAAGGTAACGATGAAACTTGTGATATCTGGATAGCGTAATGGTATTATGGGTGTCTCTGTGTCTGTATGCGTCTTGCGAGCCCCGTGGTGTTGGGATCCGTTCCTTAATCCGGTGCCGTCCAGATACCTATCCAGTACCCTTGAATATTGGTTTATGTTATTCGGTGTTTTCACGTAGCGATGTCTCCCTGAACTGTGTGAAATGTCTGTACAAAACAGACATGAATCCTCGTGGATCTCGGGCTTGGTGATCAACATGTCAAGAGCCCGAAGGGGTAAACGTACTCGCCGACGACGAAGGAGCTGAGTGTCGCAATTGAGTTCTGACCTCTCCTATTGTGTGCGACAGCGCAGAGTTCATTAGGCGCCTTGAGGTGGGGTGACCCACTGACAGTGTTTGTTCCGTCCGATTGCACGAACAAACTCTAATGATGGAGATAAGGATGAACATAACCGTGACTGCGAACCTGAACAATAACATGACATATCATTGAAACTAGGAGTAAGTTCGATTTCGTATAGCATGGTAATCGATTGAGACGGAGCCACGCTCGTGGCCGGGGATTTCAGCTTGTTCTGGCACCAGGGCGATTGGCACCGACGAGCACAGTGCCCGTAACTTGCAACTTGAAAGGACTCAAGAGGGAACAATTCCATTTGTCACACAGATCTTGTTCAAGAGAGTCTGACCCAAGGGGACAGGACTTCACCGCTGAAGTTTAGCTAGTCAGTTGTTATCACAGCGCTGATCCACACCTTCCAAGTGATGTGAACACATGTTCAATTCTATGTCCGAATACAAAAGTAAAGCAGGTCACATTGAGCGCCCCGGAGGTCTCAAATGCGAAGTAACTCCTCCATACGGAGTGGTGGGTGGCTTTCTCTTCTCTTCCAAAGCTTATCGCTATTCAACCTCCCAACACTCCAAATTCGCGAGGACTACTGCTAAAAGCTCTCGTCTTCGCACAGTTGCCGTCAGTCTAATCTCGAGTGCCAACAGTGTCGAATGTTGATCATAGGAACGAGTTGGGTATGGTATGTGGTATTTTTGCCATCGGCGAGTGGGGTTAGAATGTTCTGTTCTGGGACCACCCCGACTCCGGCGCAGAGAACTCGTGAATGATGGTGTATCACTGGTGGACTCTTTAGACAGGTTAGACAGGTCCTATGACACACATGGTGTACGTCCGTGATGTTAGGTACCACCGATCCGTGCATATACCCATGACTAGGAAGAATCCCGGTTTTCAGTGCGCAATAGGAACATCCAAAGTCGCGGCCTTGCGCCGAGATTCGTTGGTACCTATAACTACACAAAGAGTTTGTTCCACATTGCGCGCCCACCTGCATAACATCCCCCCGCGGAAAGCCTCGAGGCCTGCCGCAGTATAATTGATTAGTTGACCATCCGATAACGTACACATCTCGAGCCTAATTCGACTTGTTATGCCATAAGCTCTGCGTATCACGGAGGTCTCCACAATGTACGAGAGTGCTGAAATACAACCGAGGTAGCATCACTCAGGACACACGGTGCCACAGGTCGGACCCCGAAAGAAAGTGAGGAACTCCAATCAGACAAACCCTCCAAGCATAAATCCATTTTCATTGTCACAACAACAATCCTACCTCCATATATGTACACAAGAGCCTGATGTTCGGAATCCTAGACGAAGCGGGTCAAGTGACGTTGCTTCCTTCCGTTTTCAGCGAGAGCTAACATTGGCTCATGATTCCATCCAAAAACCGACATCGGGTTTCACTCACGGTGTAACGGTATTCTAAAGAAGTGACATAGGTAATCATAACACTACATGCGTGCAAGTTCATTGTTCAATATTCCTGTGACTTCCTAAGACTTATTTCCGAGATTCACTGAATATGGGGTGTAAGATCATCATAATCATCCCGCTAGTTTAAAGCTGATTTCGAACATCATGAAGCGGCCCGAGTCTCGTTCTGGCTCGTTCTTTCATATTTCGATGTCCGTTTATAGTCACGGGCGTAAGTAAACATTTCACCTGTCATTATTTACCATCCGTACTTATCCTGATGGTGATGCAGAGAACCTAGGTGATTTTTTGTATACAGACAGAAGGCTTCGCGGCAGTACGATACACAGGTGATTGGTCCGTACGTCATTTCATATGTGGCGTGGCGTATGTTCGAAGCACCAACCTGAATTCCAAACCTTCATAGTTGACAACCTTCGTCTCATCGGATGCGATTATTGAATATATGAAAACCCAGCGGCCCACACTGCCAGCCGAATAACATCTTTTTTTATATCTTATACTATATCTTGGCTCACCGAAAACCCAAAATCCCGCCGATGGGTTCAGGGTCCCATCATCAGCTCAAGCGAGGGGCGTGGAGGTCTGTGCACATACTTCTGATACTGGAGATAGAGCGTGAACGTTTATGGATCGGTTATCTACAATGTGCCGAGTGTTGTATTCTGCATATACGACTCGAACTGATGTCGGAACATGGGGAGTTGAGTAAATATACGAGGAACATAGATACACATGTATGCACATAATTGGTGCGGCGACAGCTCAGTACTCGGGAGAGGTGTTCAGCGGGCTACATAGAAGGGATAGCTGAGCAGGGAGGATGGAATAACGAGCATTTTAAAGATAAAAAGGAAGACATCACATGGAAGGGGAGGAACAGTGGAAGGGTCAAGAGGAAGGACGATGATATAGTTCGACAACCCGGGGGAAAATTCGAAAGGACAGAAAGAACATTGACTGGGAAGAGAAGCCGGTAAGATGAGATTTGGACGCATAAGATGAATGGAAGCATGCGCTCAACAACCCATAAAGGGGAGGCAGAAGTCGAGACTCAAAAACAGAAAGTAGTGAAAGAACCAGAAGCAGAATCAGAGAAAGGCCAGAAATTTCGATGAAAAACAAAAAAGACACAGAAAGAGAGCGTTGTGACACAAATTTAGACACACCACAAAGAACATCATCATACGTAAAACCGAGAAAACCGAGACTAAGGTAGTCACATCGAAAGGACAAAAATAATTATTTTGTGCGCCCGTGTATCAAATCTTTCGACATCTACCAGCTTTTCTATGTATATGAACCACCAAAACCAAAACGAACGCCGTGACAAAATATGACAGCAAATCACAGGAGATTCGGCAGGAAGTACTTGAACACCTGAGCATCCAATACGACTCCGACACGCAAAGTACCCAAGGTACATCTCCACCAGAGGAGCAAGAAACAGGCAACAATAAACCCACAGCTTGAACTTGAACCCGAATTCGTAAAAGAAACAAGAGAGAGACACATGGACACAAGACTACACACAATTTGTCATTCAATCACCCGCTTGATGTCCTTCCAACATCACACGGGGAAAAGGTCCAAAAGTAGTTTACGAGTTGGCCATTCGGCCATCCTGCTGATCTTGTGGTCCACCAGCGGCGCCCGCAGATGTAGGAGGTGCCGATGCTTCGCGATTATCAACGTTCCGGTGGTGAGGATGTTCACGCTGATAACGTTTTGACGAGCCCCTATCCCTGTCTTCGACTTGCAACATCCCACCTGCACCTCCCCCTCCCGCAACGCCCGAAAATCCTGGTCCTGGAGTGTTTCGCCGGGATTCCGTATCTGCACCACCACTTCCTCCTACGTCATTTTCGCTGTCCACGTCCATTTCCATCTCAGCTCTACCACGCTTCCTCGACGTTTCAGTGTAATTCGGTGTTTGTGCTCGTTCTGATATCGGGGGAATTCCAGATCCTGTCGGAGGTGCGGAAGAATAATTGTTTCCGCCACCGCCACTAATGGTGCTACTCCCGCTCGTGCCGCTGTTTACACCAGAAGCAGGTGTATTACTATTGCCCCCAGCCGCGGTAGTAGGTGTAGATGAGGAAGGGTGAGGGTGTGCATTGGAAGGATCACGGGATTGGGATCTCACATCGTCATGCCCGACAAACTCCACGTCCTCATTATTGTTAGATTGACTAACAGGTCGAAGCCTATACGAAGGCCTATTACGGTCCTGTTCATAAAACTGTGTGCGTGAATCAGGCCGCGAAGGCCCCTCTCCTGCGCCAATCCCGGACCCAGAGCCTGAGCCGGGAGTATCGGAACGCGAGGCGTGCACGGATGGGTATGGGTTTCCTTCGTGATAATAAACCTGTTCTTCTCTTAGTCGGGGAGGTAAACTTTGGGTTTGGTGTACGTGGTGAGGATGTGGGTGTTCTGGATACTCCAAAGGAGGTGGCGCGCGACGAGCCGCGTGAGGTGAATGAATATTCGGGTTGATATCCCGACCACCACTTGGTTCGCGTCCTCTGGGGTCGCGTTCCCAATCTCCGCGACTGTCCCTTTCGCGTCCTTCGTATTGACGAGGAATAGAGTCTTCACGATTAATATACGCGCTGGGGCCTAATCGCTGGTGAGGGTGAACCCTGCTGGAAGACGTACGTGACTCGACCGGATGTAAATGGGGGGATACCTGAGACGAGTGTCTAGAATGCTGCATATGTGATTCATTGTGGGTAGGTTGATATCCATTCCCCTCCAACCGCCTCGGAGGTCTATCTCGATCCGAATGCGGTGGGGGACTATGGAGGACGCGTTGTACCGGCGGCAAAGCCTCAGAGTAATGTTGACCAGGAACCCCAGAGTAAGTTTGAGGGAGGGGTTGGTGAGGGCGCGACGACTGAGATCTACCCCGGTCATGCGAGGGGGTTGAGTTGAGGTGGGCATGAGGTATTGGGGGGCTGCCAGCGTGAGGAAGCGAATGGCTTCGCCCCGCACTCTCGTATTGTCCGACTTGTCCAACAGGCGGTAAATGAGGCAGTGGCGGAAGGTGGCGTGAGGCGTCGTGACCGCCGGAATTGCGCCTTGGAGACTGGACAGAGGACATATGGGGAGAAGGAACCACGTTACCACTCAAGGGCGGCGGATCCATCGGAGGTACTGGGCGACTGGGATCTTGGGCAGGAGGTCTGGGGTTTCCGTGTTGACGAAGGTAGTCAACTGGCGCAGGATCAGAATCCATGGGCATTGGACGATCTCTGACATCCCTGCCCTGATGAGATCCCGAGTACGAACGGGAGGGTTGAGGGTGAGGAGGCAAAGGGGGACCGGAGGGAACCTGGTTGAGAGAATGGCGATCATGGGGGTCTGCCGAAGGCGAGGCAGCGGCGAGACGTTCATACAAAATACTGTTGACGGGTGAGGAAACTTGGAAGAAAAAAAAAAAGAAGAAACGCACGCGCGCTCAAGCTTCATCCGTTGGAGACTCCGTTTAGCCTGGAGGATCTTGAAATGGAGTTTGTCATTTTCCTGTCGAGGACGTGAGGAAGGGCCGTTGGACAAAAAAGTCAAGTGGACTGACCCCTTCGATCTCTTTGACTTTTCGCTTGAGGTCTTTGTACTTTGCCTGATACTTGACATCTTCGGCGCCTGCAGCAATACCGACGGAATGTGCTGGGCGTGACCGTCGAACAGAGGCAGCAGAAGGCCCCTGCTGGGTGTTTTGTGGGCCAGAGTGCGAGGGCCCGGGCGATGGGTGGCGGGACATGGTGCAGTACGAAGAGACAGCTGGCAGCTTGTTGGAGTCTATCGGTTGTTGTATTTCTCGCAGGCAGTTACAAACACCTTGTCAATATCCTTGCCCCAATTTGGCAACTCGTCCTCCCTCAATTTCAGGGACCACAGTCCCAATCGTTCCTCCTCACTACCCCATTTAAATTCCCCGGTGTTCAATTCATTCTGACTACGCTAGCTACCCGACGCCCTCCGACTTCCTCCGCCTCGAGGAAAATACGCACAGACCAGGGCTTGCCCCTCGACCCGAACTGCAGTGTCGTGTCGCTCTCAGCCCAGCGCTTGATCCAACTTCTCTTCCATATTCCCACACTCTGAGTCACGTGACGTTTCTGGGACCAACGAGCTCATCGCCGTCAACACCCTTCAACCCGTTCCTCTTTCACCCGTTTCCACTTTCACCGCAAAACATTCGGTCTATCGCCAGTATGTCCACGGACTATGATCACTTATTGGCAACTTTGGCTAATTTACGCGTTTTCAGTGTCGGCACCGTACAGACAGTACGCAGCATCCTTTCATTGGACACCTAGTCAGAGTCTGACCTGCGGTGCGCAGAGATATGCCCCCTCCTGGGGGATTTGAAAGCGTCAAATACAAACGTAACCTGCCATTCCGGGGGCCAGGGGGTCTCGCCATCCTCGGCGGCGTCACGGCGATATGTGCCTATGGCTTCTATCGTGTTGGAAAAGGAAACCTCGAGAAAAGGTGAAGTTTCCATCCAAAATTCGATGCCCAAATAGTCGAGAAAGTTCCCAGGTCAGCTGGACGTGGAACGTGTCATCTTGACCCCCGCTCGCCGCTAAACGTGGCCTGGTTGGATCCGGCCGCTTGTCCTGGGCCTCTTATCTCACCTTGGCCTCCGGACCGCGGACTTCTTTCGAACTTCGAACTGACTCGGGTCGTCCTATTTTCTGTTCTTCTTCTATTGTAGGGAGCTGCAGCGCGAGAAGGCTTGGTCGAGGATACACCTCGTTCCACTATTGATGGCGGAGGGCGACCGTGACGCATACCGTCGTGAGCAAGCGGCGTTAACGAGGGAGCGGGAAATCATGAAGGACGTCCCAGGCTGGGAGGTGCGTGAACAATTCCATAGATCCCATGACAAAATACTCATAGATAATATGATGTTATTATTACCGGCACCCACTTCCCGATCTGTCCTCCACATTAACCTTTATATCGCACCCGCGATCTCTTGGAAGCAGGCAGGAAAGAGTGTTTACAACAGCACACGATATCGCTCGCCGGATATCATCGTTCTGTGATCGTAGATTACTCATGTACGGCGTTTCCTGCCATAGAAGTTGAATAATAAGTTATGGATAGAACATAATAGCAGCGCAATCTGGCGCAGTATAACAATGGGATCCATTCAGGGTCGATGTTACCTTATCTGGACAGGTGTAGGGCAGGTCAAATCGGAATCCTGGGGATGGGATCCGAAGGAACCCAAACCGCCATCTCAAGATTCTCTATTCTCCCGATCCTAAATTGTTGCAGTTCTCTTCCATCTCCATCACCGGCCACGACAGACTAGCTTTGTGCTCCCCGATCTCCCAGATTTCGGTTGCCAGACCGTGTTTTGTGCTGCTAGACTGTACAACAAGGTGTAGAAACGAAAAGCGCGTGCACCATCGGCGGGCAGAAAATAACACGCCGAATAAGGAAAGCGGCGAATCTTGTGTCAAACCCCTTTCTGTTACTATTCTGAATAACCTGTGCTGGAGTCACACCCCGTATACGCGAATGGCAATCATTAGAAGCCCTTTTACTGTGACCCGAATCCCTTTTAAACTCGATCTTCCGCACATGGGCGTATCACTTGTTCGTACCCTCTCCCGTTATTCGTCGTCGTCTCTTCCGCTTTCCCTTAAGTACCGTCGACCCACACACCCTTTCCCTTACCCCCCGATGACCCCCGCCGCCATCTCAAGACGTCCTTTCTCCCCAGACACCATCCAACCCGATCTTACCATGAAGGACGCTACCCCCTTCCTCAACTTTGACGACTCCCGCACCTACTCTGAATCAGATCAGATGATCTTTGGTCCTCTCGACTTTGAGGATGTTAATGGACTCCACTCCAGCCCGATCCCGTACCAATGGGATTCATTCGACGTCGACAACGACGTTAAGCCCCATCTGAGCTTCTCCGCGCTTTCCTCCATGTCCACCGATTATGCCCAAGCTCAGCTATCGCCTACAGGCAGTTACTATGACTCTGTAGGCATCCCATATACCTCGGAGGACCTCCCAAGTTCTCCTACTAATGATACCTCCTCTTATCTCGCTGGTTGGCTAAATGATCCCGAGATCATGGCTTTGCCGACATCCTCCTCACCAATCAACATTCCTTCATCGCTTGACAGCCAGCCATCGTCATCATTCATCCCCTTCACCGATCATTCCCATTTCCCCTCCGATGTCCAATTCTCTCCAATGTCCCCCACTGATGTGCACCCCTCCCCCTCTCCGACCTTCGAAGAGGCCCGTCCCCCTCGCCCACGGGTTATGTCAATCAACCCGACGGCGACTTCTGTTCATACACCGGCATGGGCAACTCAGCTTTGGGAATCACCTAGCACCCTTCGTTCTCCCACAATGGCGCGTCCCTCTGTTCGACACTCCCCTTTCTCAGAGACTACAATGCGCCAGCGCATCCCCCAGAGAAGAGGATCTGTCTCATCAGCGCAGATGTTCCAATCGTCCAGCGCACCAGCTTTCAGCGAGCCTCGGGGTCCGAACATGACTCGATCTTACAGTCGCCGTGCTGAGTCAACAGGGATCAATGAGGACCGCGACGCTACCGTGCGACGCAAGAAGAAGTCCGAGGATGCGCCCGTCTCTGAGAAAGGAAATGAGGCCCGTAAGTCTTCCGCAGCTTCCTAATCTGACACAGATCGCTAATGAGATTCGTTTCGCTGTCCAGTTCTGAAATCGGTTTTAAAGCCTCCGAAATTAGCTCCCTCCGCTTGGCAGCTTTACTTTACGGATTGGATCCAGCGGCAACAGGCCTCAGGCACCCGAAAGCTCAACGTCGCCCAAGCTGCAAAGGAGGCCGGTCAGGAATATGCCTCCCTCAGCCAGGAAGAGAAAGAAGTATGTGAACATGACGTCAGAACTTTGCTCATTCTTATTCTTGTTTCCATTATTCTTAATTAGCCCTATAAACGGCGCTCGCAGGCCGCGAAGGAGACCAGGGAGCGGGAACTCAATGCCTACATGCGTACTCTTACTCCCGAGGACATCAAACGTGAGAACGCGTACCGCGCAGCGCAGCGCAAGGCTGGCAAATCTCGGAAGAGTAACATCAAGGATCCAAACGCCCCGAAGAAGCCTCTGAGTGCCTACTTCATGTTTTTGCAACGGATCCGCGCGAACCCCAGATTGGTACAAGAGATATTTGGGGACGAAACCGAGACGACCAAACAGAGCGTTCTTGCCGCCGCGAAGTGGCGATCCATGACGGATGCAGAAAGACAGGTATGTGGTGCTCTTTGCTTGTGTTTATTTTTGTATGCGGTGGCTAATAAAATGCTTTTGTCCTTGCTTCCCTTTGTTCGCCTTCGTGCTTCTTTTGCTCATTGTTACCCTCTTTTGTGAACCTAGCCGTTTTTGGCGCAGGCCGAGCAGGAGAAAATGGAATACGAAGCTGCGAGGAGGATGTACGAGGAAGGCACCCCAGCTTACGGAACGAGCATCAACTTCAGCATCTTACCAAATAGTCCTGCTTTCGCCACCATCAAGATGGAGTCGTCGGAAAGCGAGAGCGAGGGTTTCAGCACCGATACATGATGATGGGAACCGACCCCGCGCGCTCCTAAATTGACCCCCCTATTCCTTTTTTTCCCATGTCCACCCCGTGCATTCTTCTCTGCTATCTGTCCTTTCTGCCTGATGACACGACCAAATCATTAACGACCGTCACGTTTTTCTGATCCTGCTGTGTTATCCCTTTCTTGTCACAAGTGGAACCATCTCTCGGCTTCCACGATCCCTAATATTTGGTTTCGCGTCACGATGTTTCGAATTTGTCAATTGCATGATACCATTCTCCCCTCTGCCCAATCCTTTCGACTTCTTTTACCTTTCGATTTCGGAATTCCTTTTATCGCGACACAGCATTTGTGGCGCCTTTTACGGTCTTCCATCCTTTATTTTCCCATCCCCTCTCCTTCGGCCTTCCACTTTTTTTTGTCACTGCCAAAGCGGCATCATCCCCGCAATGAACGCTCCTGACGAATTGTATCTATGCCGTGTATTTCTAGTATCGTACGCCGATCTCTTGCTCTCACCAAGTATGTCTGTTGTCGCGTGAACGATTCGCGACCTGATGGTGACCAGCTCCATAGTAATATATCACACTGCTCTTTGATTACCTTCCGATATGATATGACCTATTCTTTTTGTACCAGTACTACATACGTACAGCATATGGCTGCAAAATAGCGAGTCGTAGTCATTGTTATGGCTGCACTTCTAGCGGTTATTGTTCGTTATTTCGGACTTGAACGGATTTTTGGACATTGCGTCTAACTTATCTAATTAGTTCCTTTTGTGTAATGTAACTACGTCGTAAATCGACTCTTGGACCTTGTAACTTAATTGTCCGTGTGAATGAGTTCTTGGGCCGAGATACCGTAGTGTGCCACAGATGTTGATTGATGAACATGGCTAATTTATAACGTAGTGGTCACTTCGAACATTCCAATCTGTCTTGTGGCATGGTCATGAGGTTGGGATGACATATGTTCCCCCGGCGTCTTTTTCGGTATCGTTACCGCATGACCTGGATTCTGAAACGAATAGGGGGGAATTTGAGTGTGTCGCATGCTGTTGGTCGGGATCTCATAGGATAAGGCGGCCTAAGAACTGAGTGTGGTTTAGACAATCATACGCTGGATGAATCGATGACGATTTGTTACTACTGATACGTAGGACGTCATCGGGCCCTGTGACAGCATATCTGATTGCGCTCGGTTATTGGACGGAAAAGAATAAAGAATGCATGTGCCCGGGATATATGACAGGCCTATTGGCTGTTTTCGGTGCGCATGTGAATAATATGACAAAGTCGACAAGGAATCAAGAATCATGTTATCAGTCCAAATCATCGGATCGAATAGGCGTACAATCAGCACTCAGCGCGCGATACATCAATGAGATGGTTACTCTGGTTTGTGCGTATAGAAGATCCAAGTTGTAATTATTCGTGAAAATGGATTATGGGCCCCCGGGGGGTGCTAAGCGGGATTGGGGGTTGTTGGGGTCGGAGTTGGGACAGAGATGCGAAGAACCATCTTTTGATGGGGATCTCCGTCTTCGATGAATTCCTCGCCCTGAATGACGATGGTTATTTCAATGACGGATGCGATCGGGATGCGGTGCAGAGTTGTGAAGAAGCGTTTGTGATATGGTGGGTTGTGGGTCCAGGAATAAGATGGATGTAATGTGTCAGTTTGGGTTCGTATATCAATGTCGTTGGAGAGGAAACGTGATCGTGGGCTCAAGGAGAATTATCCTTGATGTGCGGGGGGCGGTTTGTACCGCTCCGGGTGGGTATAGAGAGGGAAACATGTACATACCTCCGGGGTGTAACCAAATCTGGGAATGTTGAATGTAATCAGTTATGATTCTAGCGTGGCAGGATATGTTGACGGTGAAGGAAAAGGTGGAGAGGCGGGAGAAGGATCCAAAGAGGTAAGGGAAATCTGCCTCGAGGCAGGTCTGATTTAGATTCCTCTCAGGAATCTCAATGATGCCACGCGCGTGAAGTCATTGAATATTCAATTGGCAAGTGGCATCGCGCCTCGTGGAACTCGCGTTCGTTCGGATGTTGCGGTGTTAAATTACGAGATGTACTATGAAGATGATCGGGGGCACGAGCAAGATTGGAGATTGCTTACTTAGAGTAGAACCCCTTCGCATAAATTTGGGAGTGGCAATGGATTTTGATCCAGCTGGAGCTTTGGTGCGACGGTAATAGAGGACTATTAATCTGGCTGTTGTGGTTAAAATTGGTTGTAGTGGATACTTGATTGGGGTTGGGATTGTTTCCATTGGTTTTCTTATCACCGTTGGATGGTGTTGTGACAGGCACCGGGATCAGAGGAGTGGTGCCGCTGGAATGAGCCTTTATCCAAGTATGCAGTGCTTCTACGAGCTCGCGGCCGAATCCATACTTGCGGTATTCTTTAAGTATAGCAAGCCGCGTTAGTTTGTATGTGTCTGTGGTTCCTGGCACCACATATCCACGGATGGTACCGATCGGCTTGAGAGAGGGCGTAAGTCGGAGAAGGATATGCGCTGAGATGTCTTCTTTACTGTGAGGGGGAGACGATGTCAGAAGAAGCCACAATGGTAAAATAAGCGGGTAGCTAGCTCGTCAAGTTCTAGGTCCAAGGGAAACCCTTGTTCGTGGTGGAATACTTCCACTCTCTATAAGATAATTAGGAGTGCACGGATTTCAGATTTGAATGAACCGGAGAGCTCACTACATCAAAGCACTGCTGTAGCTCATCCCTTGAACTAACAACAATGATATCGTGAGATGGGATGTCAACGTTGTCGAGCTTCTTTGGATCGGCAGCCATGAATAATCTATAGCATCTCAAGATAAACTTCGAAATTCTGAATCCATACAATTATCGCTTACTGATCTTCCAAGCTTTAGAAATATTGAGCTAAAAAGAAACAGCTCAGATAAATGAGTTCTACGTCGACGATCGGTGACTACCCTGAGCAGCGGTGAGGCACAAAGGACACGATCACGTGGAGGCTGACCTAAGTATTCACAAACTTTTTCCGCTGCTTCTGTGTTCCAGTAAGCCGTTCCAATACGGTTCGCGTTTCCGTCCCTCTCCCTTTCCTCCACCATACAGCAATTGCTGAAGGTAATGCGCCAATATTTACAAAAATAATGACCACTGACCATTTCATTTTTAGAAACTAATATCCAGGGACCTCGTCATCCCGGACGAGTCTCATGGTTGAACCGTTGGCGGCGGTCATAAGGAACTCTTTGTTTCCCTCTCGGTTTGCCCTACAGGGTACATCCTCCACCTTGGCTACCGTGAAGGCGATGCACTACCAGCAACACCAGTCGTTTTTCTCTTCAAACACTCTTAGTCCATTGCCACGCCAGACCAAAGGGAAGGAGAGAGAAATAATGGAGCCGCGTTTTTATCGTATCCTACAATGCAAGGAATGGTCTTGTTGTTCCCCCAAGCATTTACTTTGCTGTCCAAGTGCGTGCTTTAATTCTGTCTTGCCTTTCAGCGATTGACATATAAGCAGACCATAGCTTGTCATTTATGCTCCAGGAATTGCTACCGCACCGGGAACGGCCCGTTCGTCGATTTCAGAGCACACGAGCACCGCTCACTAGCCGCAAACATCGAACCCGATTCTCGATAGGCGCGCAACAGAGACACGCGTCTCATACCACACAATCTGCGCCAAGCTCTTCACTTCCAGACCAGCCAGAAGCTTCAACATCTACCTTAGCATGGTCGCAGCGACAGCATGCCATAAAGCGCATCAGTACGCTGGCGGAGGCACCCTTGGACAAATTTAAACTGAGGGATGCTTGGGGAGCCATGGAAATTGTTTTTGCGGATCCGGAGTGCTACTCTGCCTTGGACAAGGATATACTCCTTCAATTCTCGCGAAAATTCTGCGACAAGGTCGAGGAGTTCTACGATGACGCGTCTCAGGTAGAGCAGCTCAAGAAATGGAGGGAACATTTTCGAACTCTGGTTGAGTGGCTAAAGGGAGAGCTTCCGCCAACGTTGGCAACACAACAACACCATGCGCTAGGATTTCTCACTGCACGCTCCAGAGCATTGCACAACCAGACGGAAGCTGCCATAGAGATTCTGAAGAAGATTCGTGCAACATGGCGGGAAAACTGGCTTGATCCCGAAATCGACCACACCTACCAGTCCATATACGCGTCGATTTTCTATTTCAATGACGCCGTCCATGTTGTGCAATTCCTTGATCAGCACTTCTTCTATGAGTACTTCCGGCCTCCTTATTGCTTTTTCTATCGGGACCCAGCGGAGCCAACATCTATCCAGAGCCGATATCATCATCTACTATACATACTCAGCACCATCCGCAATCCTACATCCTTCTTTACAAAGGACCACGATAAACATAGTCGCGACTGGCGTACCATTGGGCAGCTATTAATTCTGGCGTATTGCGAGCATAAGCTTCCGCAGCTTGCTCTTCGGGTTTACGAGGCCTTGCAGCATCTCAAGGACCCCTGGGAAGATATGCTGAAGCTTCGGTTGGTTCGTGCCCTTGCTCGAGGAGGTTCTTTCGACGAAGCGTACCGGATATACGCCACCGTCCCCGAAACTGCCTCGGAATACACACGCACAGGTATGCACCTATTCGCACTACAGGGTGATGCACAGCGTGCATACTCGTTCTACTGGAAGCACAAGAAGAATGCGAGCAACCACAGTAACAGAGTCATGATGCTCTTCAGTCATGCCATCCAAGGGATGACCGCCAACGTCCGAGATTTGTTCGAAGAAACCTATCCGAAGGATTCCGAGGGACGGTACACGGGGTTCCAGCCAGATGTTATGGATTATGCGGTCGCGACCTTTGCGCACGCACGGCGTTCAGATCCGGAGGGAATTGAATACTGGCTAAATCGGATGAACGAAGACGGCATTAAACCCAACCTTCACGTGTATAGCTCCATCATTGAGAGCTATATGCAAAGTGGGAATCTACGGGTTATTTCGGATGTTTTGGATCAGATGCGGGCAACAGGGCTTTACCCCAACACCGTGGTGTATACGAATATTATCACAGCTTTGGGCAGGCACCACACTCCTGACACCGCGGAGGCCATCTTCAAGCGTGCCCTGCGGGAGAATGTCAAGCCAGATATTGCAATGGTCGGTGCCTTAATGAATTGTTACGTGGAAGCGGGCTCCTGGAACGAGGTGGTGGAGCTGTTCAAGTCACTGGATTCGAACCACAAGACCCCAATACAAATCAATATCGAGCTGTACAACATGGTCCTGAAGGCATATGTTCTGATGGGTGCCCCTTTCCGCGTCGTGGCATTGCTCTTCGAGAAGTTGGACAATGATCCAAATGTTTCCCCAACCGATATCACATTTGCTCTCCTCCTCCAATCCGCCTGTGACGCTGGATACATGAGCGCGGCGATGGACATTTTCAAGGAGATGGATAAACGAGCGGGGAGGGGTGCGAAGAGCTTGGTCAATCCATTTGTCTTTACGATCCTCATGTCCGGGTTTCTACGGAAGGGGGACAAGGAGCAGGCTATGGCGGTGTATGAAGATATGCTTAGTCGGGGTATCCTACCGACTGCTATCACATTCAATACGGTGTTGAGCTATTACTCCAACGAACAGAATGTGGACAGTTTGCGCATCGCACACGAGTTCATGACTCACGCCACGAGGCAGGAGGAAGACGTCCCAGTGATGGCGGAGCATAATCTACAGCAGTCCCCCGTTCAGGCGGTGTACGAACCCGTATTGCGTGGATATGCTGCGAATGGGGATGTGGAGGGGTTCGAGAGGTTGTTGAACGAATTGCTGAACTCGGGTGGGCAGTTGACCATTACGGTCTTGACTGCCCTCCTGGAGCTCTATCAGAAGAAAGATCGTCCTGAGTCGGCGAAGAAAGTTTGGGATCACCTACTCGAAATCGGACAGGAGATGTTGGAGTCAGTGAAGTTTGTAATGAAGGGTCAGCCGGATGCGAACCCGCCACACATAGACGCTCTCTGTGTACCTCTTACAATCTACCTCGACCTACTTTCTCAACGGGGCGAACACGAACAAGTCCTCCAGGTCTGGCAGGATTATCAGAAAAAAGGGTTCAGCTTCAATTTCTACAGCTGGAACAAGCTGGGTGTTTTCCTCATCCGTGCAGGACACTACGAACGCGCGTTCGAGGTATTAGATCGTATTATCATGCCTTACAGCCGGATCGTCATAGCCCGTCAAGAGCTAGTGAGGAAGATTGATCCAGAACGTATCTTCATACCCCCATTCGAAATCCTAAACGAAACCGACCTCTCTTTCCTCCGAACCGTCATCGTCCCCGATCGACCTCTGTCCAGTTCAAAACGGTCTAGACTCATGAAACGTCGTATGATTCGTGACCCCGACGATGCGTTACTTACATCTATAGCATTCACACCCCTCTCTACTTCACATTCTTCCTCTTCCCCCGACTCCACCTCGTCCTCATCACAATTCGACACACCCACCACCTCTCCCGACACTTCCGTACCCGAATTTGTTCGTCCCCTCAAAGCACTCGCATCAGCCAGTGGTAGTCCAGCCGTTCCAAGACCACAATTCGCACTCATGCAAAACCTGCTCTTCGCTTATCAACGCATGCGCGCCGGACAGCCCGCAATACCAAGTGTCGACCCAGGTGCTCTAGGCGACTTGTACTACTCGGATTACACACCCGAACAACAGGCGGAGACGCAACGGAAACTAGAGGACATACACAAGCAGTTCCCAGGTGCTGTGCGTGCCGTTTTAGAATTCCAGGCGTCTGAGCGGGCGCACTTGAACGAGAATTATCAGAAGGTGTATATCTGGGGTTAGTGGGTAGATTTGGTGGGTGTGTGGGTAGGGGTGGGGTTTAGGACGTAATGGGTTTCTGATTACATGTGGACGATATACAATTCAATATACAACGCAACCTAATGGGAGATGCACATGTACACGGTACACTACAATACGACAATGGCACCAATCAAACGACGGCACGACGAAGAGAAGCAGAGTCCATCAAAGAAGGACGCCCTAACCCGGAACGTAGAAAGTAAAGTGAGGAAAGGATCAGCAGAGAATCAACAGAGAATCGGCCACAACACCCAACACAGTCATCTATACATGCACATACCCTAAACTAATTCTATTCCATTTTAAGTCTTGTCCCTCACTCGGCCTCGTCAGAATCCTCTTCCTCTTCCGCGGACGACGAATCGCGCCGACGGCGTTTCGCAGGTCCGTGTCGATTACGCTGGTGAAAGAAAAAAAAAAGAAAGTCAGCGAATGAATCTCATTGGACCACCAAGTTGACAACTTGTATGTCTGAAAATAGTTTTCCAGTGTTTCGGGTTGGGCTAACCCTCCTCGGAGAATACGGGTTGGATAGGGATAGGAGTGGGATTCATGGGGTGGTAAAGGGGTGTGTGGGGGAAGAGATGGGTGTGTACGGATACTCACCAGAGGAATTTTCTGTCCTTGATTGCCGAATGCAATTGAAAGTGCTGTTGTAT
Source organism: Macrolepiota fuliginosa MF-IS2 (assembly GCA_015584085.1). NCBI lineage: Eukaryota > Fungi > Basidiomycota > Agaricomycetes > Agaricales > Agaricaceae > Macrolepiota > Macrolepiota fuliginosa. The sequence goes on along the minus strand of MU151168.1, from coordinate 40,724 downwards.
CTAGATTTTGTGTGTTGGAGTTGGAGTTAGTCAGACAGAAGACACGATAAAGAAAGGACAGTCAGCATGCTGTTAACGATGATTCCCGATCACTCATTCATCACAAAGAATGATAAAAGAGTGATAATGAGTCAAGAAGGGGGGAGATAAGGGCTTACCTGGTACACCAGGGAACCGCTTCGCAGAGAACACGGTAAAGGCTTCCGTGAACACTTGTGCGAGGACTGGGGAGACGTCTGTATGGACTTTCGTAGCACCGTACTCTGGTGCTGGTGGACTAGCCGAAAAACAGCGATCCTCATTAGCCAACTCACTTGGCATCAAAGGGATTAAAAAAAACTCACGCTCCGACGTTCATGAGCCTCATCCTCAACCGAAAAGTACCTTCACAAAAACCCCAAATGAGTCACCTATATGCGCATAAATAAGGGGACCATACCCTCGGTCCTGACAGACAAATCCTGGAATAAAAAGAAAATCCCAGGTTTTCTGTGTTCATCTTGCAATCTACAAGCATTCGCAGAGAGCGGGCCGACGAGCGTCCTCGTATATGCCAAACGCGGCGATGGCATTGGCGGATATGAAGTTGTTGTCGGTGCTGTTGTACCCGGATTTGAATTTGCAGCTAAGTTCGCCGCTGCGGTCCTGGCGTCAGCCTGCAAATTGACAGCAGGGGTGGCGATGTTGCTACTGTTGCTGTTAGCGGGATTATTGTTATTATTGGGAGAAGTGGTGCTAAAGTTAGCACCGCTCGGGCCCGTATTGGGTGTAGAGGCGTAAGGAGGAACGGCGTAGCCGGTGGTTGTAGCCGAGTGCGACTGTGATTGCTGAGAATTTGACGGACTAAGTTGGATACTCTGATGTTGCTGTGGATGCTGCTGGTGAACGTAAGGCGCTGAGGCATAGATAGTATTCGAGTCGTGGCCGGGCTGACTCGGATTCTTGGAGTCATTAGGGTCTATTTGGTGATGATGTTGGTGGTGGTAAGCATCGCCATTCTCCCAGGTGTGTGTTTGTGAAGTGGATGTTGGTGTTACTGCGGCGAAGGTGTGAATCGAGGGAAGGATGGGTGGTGGGTAGGTCGTGCTCCGGTCTACACCCGCCGATGCATAGCCCCAGCTTGGGCCGTGGTCTTGTTGTTGAGGCCCTGGAGGATGACCTGACCCAGTGTAGGAATTGTCCGCGGACGTAGTAGATGCGAAATACCCCTGATGATGTGCGGTGTAGGTGGGAAGAGGCGTTTGTGGGGTCTGTGAAAAACCAGCGTGTCAGTGTATCAGAATACCCATGCGAATTTGCGTAATATACCGGCTCTGGTGGACGATAGGAGGGTGCCGGAGAGGGCTGGATGGGAGTCTGGTGGCCCGAGTGAGGTTGGTTTATGCTGGTACCACGACGTCTATTCTTGGAGGGGGGTATGGTCATGTAGCGGTCAGCGGAAGAGGGATGGAGGACGAGGTTCATCTCTTGCTTTCCATCGGCGGACCAGAGGTCGACAGTGACGAGGAAAAAAGACCAGTCTATTTCGCTGGAATGGAAATCTGATAAGGCCGGATTGACCGGGGAATGGGCAAGCACAGGGCTCACTCGACATCGACAATAGAGTTGTCGTGGTTGCGGACGACCATTTTGGCTACGGCGGCTGGTGCCAATGGACGTCGATCCTGGAAGTTGGATGAGAGACGAACGGCATTGTTCGGAAAGGACAAGCGTACTTTATCGCCGAATCCACACATTCGGGCACGCAAGGGGTGCTGTACGACCTCCAAAGAGTAATGTCTGTAAAGCCAAGGATGTCAATTGGGAACAGCACAGGCCCGATCGAATGGGACCAAGACTAACTTGCGGCCTGACCACTTGCCCCAGATTTCAGGGCCGTCTGAGGCAGCAGTGGTCTCTGTGTCTGGAACTGCTGGGGGCGAGGCTGGAGGACCTCTTGCCTCGCGATTTGTCTGTTGGATCATGGTCGAGGAGAGAGGACAGGAATATGTTCCCACGCGAGAGCTGGTAGAGAGAATATTGGGCGGGAGGAGCAGAGGACGGCAGGAAACCACGCCAGACCCGAAACTCTGGATTCACAATACCCAGTCACAACGCGCCAATCTTGCTTCTCCCATTCCCTCACAGTATTCTGCCCCCCATCCTACACCCACACCCAGCGCAGACTCGAGATTCTAGGCATTGTGAGTGGCGGGCGTATGCACAGCCACCGAGCTTAATGAGGGACGTCGTTCCTCGCAGCGGACATAGCTGGGGGGAAGTATCATCGTATGTTTGTGGACGTGTGATGTCTACCAGAGTGCCGGAATATCCACTGCCCTGGGTCTGAAACCAACTTTCGTCTCCCACATGACCCTGATCGTTCAAACACTTGGCTGCTAACCGCCATCGCAAGCAATCAGTGTTTCGCGACAAGATGACACATCTCCTCGTCCACCTCCCCATCATAATTAGATCTTGTAGATCTCACACGTGGCCTCACGTGTAAACTATTTCTTTCCTTCCGTCTGCCACGTCCGAACCTCACCTATGGCTGATCCTACTGCAAGAAAACTCCTCAACGAACTCATCAAACGGGAGGGGCTTAACAACAAAGTATGCATTGATTGCAACAATCCAAACCCCCAATGGGCTTCTCTCAGGTCCGTTCCTTGTTGTATACTCGAGTAACTGCCCTGATACTTGCCCTAGTTTTGCTGTATTCCTATGTCTGCAGTGTGCTGGTACACATCGTGGATTCGGCGTTCACATCAGGCGAGCATCATTCACCGACTCTCCAGGCTGATGTCCTCATAGTCTTATCTAGCTTCGTTCGGTCGGTTACAATGGATGCCTGGCAGGAAGATCAGCTACGGCGCATGGGGGTCAGTTCAACCTTCCCTCACACATATCTACAATACTAACGTTGTGGACAGCTCGGAGGAAATGCACCCTTCCGCGAATTCATGAAGTCCTATGACCCCTCAGGGGGATATAAAGTTGGCGCCAATCCCTATGATACATATCATTGCTGGGCCGCTACCCAATACAGAGAAAAGGTATGCACCCTGACTTTATCCATTAACATCCATTTAATTATCACACCCCCAGCTCGGTGCACTCCTCGCCGGCAAAGACTGGTCACCATCCCCTGCCCCAGCCAACCAAAACACCATATCCCGATCAGCCTCCCCAAACCCCTCTGCTGCCCAAGGTCTCCGCAAATCCCGTGCCCAAAACGCCCGCTCAAACACCGGCCGGAGCGAATCTCCCTCCTCCTTTACATCCGCCTCTCCGCAACCCGCCTCTAGCTCCAATCTATCTAACAGTGGCACACTAGACCAGAAATCCCAAAACGAATCCTACTTCGCCAGTCTCGGAAAACTTAACGAAACTCGCTCTGCAGATCTTCCGCCATCCCAAGGCGGGCGGTATCAAGGCTTTGGTAACACACCAACACCCCCACCAGGAGGTTCTCACCCTTCTTTTGGTCTCTCTTCTGCAAATGCCCCGACTCTCAGCGACTTGCAAGAAAATCCGATGGCGGCTTTGAGTAAAGGCTGGTCATTGTTCTCTGCTGCCGTAGCAGGCGCGACCAAAGTCGTTTCCGAAAATGTCATCCAGCCGGGCATGGAAAAGATCTCTGATCCCACATTTCAGGCGAGTGTGAAGGGTTATGTTGGCGAGGCACAGAAACGTGCTGTCGAGGCTGGCGGTGCTGCGAATACGTGGTCGAAACAGTCGTTAGGGATTGATGTGGCGGATACGGTGTATGGGGTTAAGGAACGGGTTTTGGGTGGGCCGGCCAGGAGTGGGTATGGGCATGTTGCGTCGTATGGGCCTGGTGATGAGGATCAGTCGTCGGCGTTGTATGATGGGCATGATGAGGATGATTTCTTTGGGGAGTTTAATCAGGCGGGGAGTGGGAATCAAACAGCGGCGTGGGCTGGGAGTAATGCGTCTGCGGATCCCGCACCGGCTGCGCCTGCGCCTGGTGTGACGAGACGGACGACGGGGAGTGTTACGTCGCGTGCTAAAGCTGCGAAGAAGGATGAGGATTGGGATGAGTGGAAGGATTTCTAGACGCCGTAGTTGGTCCTCTTTTGGTATACGTGCTGTGGTTCGTTCTCTCCGTACACTACTTAATGACTTCATACGTCTTGGTTTTCGAGATCCGCGACGATCATTGTTTCATGAGACTGGCGAGATGCGCACTAAACGCGCTCAGATACAGTCAGGTCCTACTAAAATCCTCCGCGAATCAGATAACATCATTCGGTTGGAACCTGCGTCAACTCCCAGAGCTCATCTATGTCATTTCGGAAGAAGTGTCAGAACCCTTGGATGATCCGGCGCCAGCTGAAGCTCCAAGGCACATGTTGTCTTGTGGCAGTTTGTGGACACGGGTGTGTTGCCTTGTGTTGCTGCTGGTTATTATTTACCCTCCTCCATATGCCTCACTGACTTGGAAGTACCGTCACAGTGATGAATGAATATTTCGTCTGATATTCGATAATTTTTCTAGTTTCTAGTTTGTTAGCTGGGACGAAGGATTTCTGTGTTTGCGATCCTGTTATTTCTGTCGTGTTATGTTATATTCCCTCGAATTAGTGTTCTAGCGCAACTGCATGATCAATTCCGTCGAAGCCCTGATCAAAAAACTCGGCGACCAAGGTCCGGCCGATCGTAGGTCCGGCAACTCATCCTCACACCTGAATATACCCCTAAAATACCGAACTCGCCCACCTCACCATCGTACACCAACACCTTCACCTAGTATACCCAAATATGCAGCCAACAGCACTACGCCAAGTTCTTCGCACGTCCTCTCGACCAACCATTGTGTCTTGTAGCGCACGAATCCGAACACGAACATACCATGCCTCCGTACTTCCCTCACTCATATCCACAACTTCACCAGAATTTCAAGCCAAATCCACAGCGATGGACGAACTGATCAAGGACCTCGAGAGAAAAATGGCTAAAGCCAGACTTGGGGGTGGACCCAAAGCTGCTGAACGAATGCGGAGTAAGGGCAAGAAATTGCCTCGCGAACGGTTCGTGCAGTGTTCTTTCGGAACTAATATACGAATGCTTGAACTTATGGTTGGTATATGCGTGTTGTGATATAGGTTGAGTTTGCTTTTAGATCCGGACTCGCCTTTCCTTGAATTATCATCACTGGCGGCACACGATGTGTATCCGGGTGAGGATATCCCGGGCGCGGGTATGATCACTGGTATTGGACGTATTTCGGGAAAGGAATGCGTGGTAGTCGTTAATGATGCGACTGTAAAGGGAGGGTCGTATTACCCTCTGACTGTCAAGAAACATCTACGAGCGCAGGAGATCGCAAGAGAGAACGGACTGCCTTGTGTTTATGTCGGTGTGTACTGAAGTTGTATCCACAAATATCTTGAAAATGATGTGCTGAATGGATGACAGTCGAATCTGGAGGTGCCGCATTACCCCACCAAGCCAACGTATTTCCAGACAAAGAACATTTCGGACGTATATTCTACAATATGGTACGCCACCATCGTACCTGATCACCCTCGAACTCAAACTCAAACCCCTCCCCCCATGCCAGGCACAAATGTCTGCCTTGGGCATCCCCCAACTTGCAATAGTCCACGGAATTTCCGTTGCCGGAGGTGCCTATGTCCCCGCTATGGCGGACGAGAATATTATAGTCGCCAATCAAGGTCGTATATTCCTCGCTGGACCTCCTCTAGTGAAAGCAGCCACTGGAGAGGAAATCGATGAGGAAACACTCGGAGGAGGGTTAATGCACTCGAGTGAGAGTGGCGTGACGGATCACTTGGCTAGGGATGATGAGCATGCTATTGCTATTGCTAGAGGGGTTGTTGGAGACTTTGGAAGAGCCGGGGGACAGGGTGTGGCGGTGAGTCCATTCGTATCCTTCCAGCGGTGTTGGATTTCTAAAGTGGCCCTTTAGCCTGCTGCTGTGCCCGAGGACCCACTATACCCTGCCGAAGAATTACATGGGATCGTTGGGACGGATGTTAGGCAGTCATTTGATATGCGAGACGTTATCGCTCGTATAGTGGACGGGTCACGTTTCCGAGAATTCAAGAAAGAATACGGACCTACGATCGTTACCGTATGCCCACCCCTTTTCCATTCTGTCCCTTCACTCACCCTCCCAACGCGTCACATATGACAGGGTTTCGCACATATCCACGGCTATGAGGTCGGCATCATTGCCAACAATGGCATCCTCTTCTCGCCCTCTGCGCTCAAAGCAACACACTTCATCGAACTCTGTTCACAACGGCAGATTCCACTGCTATTCCTTGTGAACGTTACGGGATATATGGTCGGCTCCAAAGCTGAGAAGGGCGGCATTGCGAAAGATGGTTAGTCCTACCCTCCCAGTCCGTCTTGTCCTTAATTATTCTTCTTTATCTTTGTGCCACCCTTCCATGGAGCCCCACTTGGTGTCTCATAAGGTTGCTGGGTTCTGACGATCATCCTCCTTTTATGCGCTTTTTCTCGCCCGTTATCTTTCTTGTTGACTTGTCGTTATCTTTGGTTTAGGTGCCAAAATGGTTAGAGCTGTTGCATGTGCAGATGTGCCCAAGCTTACGGTCATTGTGGGAGGTAGTTTTGGTGCCGGGAATTACGGTATGTGACGCCAATTTATATCCCCTTCGAGACGGTATTTCTTAACAATATCTGTTGGTTAGGTATGGCTGGTAGAGCGGTACGTATCTCCTAATGCATATCAACATTTTCCACAAACTTCCTTCTAACTTCCGACCCATCTGTTCTAGTACTCACCCCGCTTCTTGTGGATGTGGCCCGTAAGTTGCCAAGACTTCCTTATCCATCCCTCTTACGTTCCCTCTCTGCCACTTAATAAAAACTATGCATTCTCACTCAAGTTCTATATCTATCTTTGGAGACGTTCATGTGTGCTAATTATATTGTTCCCCATTCTCTTCAGAATGCAAAGGTGTCAGTCATGGGGTCAGGACAACTCTCTCAAGTCATGACGACGGTGTCAAAGTGAGTGACCTACTCTCGCCCCCAATTCATTTTATCAAACCACGTTCGTCGCATTCGTGACTATGGGCGTCTGTGGCTTATCGATTGTATCCCGTCTTTAATCAATGTGACTGGCCCCGTGCATCTTTCATGTCGTTTCATCTTCCATGTATCTTCCATGTCAATGTCACCCGATTGACTAACCCTCTCCCTAATTTTCCACCACAGAGATCCATCACAGCATGCCTCCCTCAAATCAGAGATTGAGAACCAATCAACAGCATACTATTCTACCGCTCGACTGTGGGACGATGGGATCATCAAACCTACAGATACCAGGGACGTCTTGGGATTAGGTCTCGGGATTGTCAATCGCGAGCGGATCCTCCGCGGTGGAAAGTCTGGAACGACGACTTGGGATGGGGATAACAAAGGATTTGGTGTCTTCAGAATGTAATCGCGCCACAAAGCATACAACACAATTGATACCTTGTTGGTTGCATATAGGATACACGACAATACATACAATACTGGTACATGATAGAATTCCTCCTTCAAAGGGTCTTAAGACTTCTGAGGCACTATCACAATCCGATCCAGGTCAAAGTCTTCCTAAGTTCGATAGAGCCCTCCAACCTGAGATCACTGGAAGACGCTGCAACGTGGACAGTGAATGTTCCCTTCTCTGCAATCCACTGCGCAGCCCTATCATCGTAGAATCCTAGGGCTTCCTTATCAAGATCCAGCGTAACGGACTTGCCCTCTCCAGGGGCTAGTGTGACCTTTGTGAACGCCTTGAGCTCTTTCACAGGCCGGGGTAAGGAAGCCTGTGTATCAGAAATATACACCTGAGCTATCTCTCGCCCATTGATGTGGCCGGTGTTCGTGATGGTGAATGTAACGCTGAACTTTCCTTCTTCCGAGATTGACGAAGTCTTTAGGTCAGAGTATTTGAATGTGGTATAAGATAGGCCGAAGCCGAATGGAAAGAGAGGTGCGAGCTTTCGGATCTCATAGCTTCTATACCCCACAAATATACCCTGTTACAGGGAGTGACGGGTGGAAGGAAATCGAAGTCAGATTGTGCAGGTCGTGACAGTGAGATAGGAGGCTTCGGAATGATTACATACTTCGTTGTATAGAATCTTTCCATGCTCTTGGCCTTTGTCACCATATGATGGATATGCCGGTGAGTCTTCGAGGCGCTGTCTACGTCACTTTGAGAAGCAGCACATCAGACTCAGATACCGAGAAGACCTACGGGAATGTAAGTGGAAGCTTTCCAGAGGGGTTTACTTTGCCGAAAAGAATGTCAGCGAGAGCGTTACCAAGTTCATTCCCTCCGAAGAAGGCCTATGTGGGTGACATTAGATTTCGGAGACAGATGGGGGTTTCATCATCAACTTACCTGAACAAGGGTACTCGCTTCAGAAATCCATGGCATAGTCACAGGAGTACCCGTCTGGTTGACGACGATGGTGTTAGGATTCGCTTTGAAAATCTCAGACACGAGGGTATCCGTAAGCCCAGGCAAACTATGGTATGTTGTTATCAGCTACAGATTGAGCGAGGCCAACCCAGGATTCACTTACTCCATGTGAGGTCGGTCGAATCCTTCACTCTCGAGACTAAACGACAGTCAGACCCCTTTCCTCCACAAAAATAAAGAGACTAACTCGTGATTGAGGCCAACGACCAGAACAACCACTGTCAGTCATGTCAGACACCGGTGACATCGAAAAGGCGTCACGATTTACCGTCGGCATCGCTCGCTATTTCTACCGCATGTTTGAGTTCGACTTCTGGTTCAATCTTCCGGAATCCCCCTATGCGAATGCCGCCCCAGGACTTGAAAGGAGAGCCTCGTTCCGCAAATTCGGCATTCTCAAGACGGATTTCGAGGTTGTAGTCTTGTCCAGCCTTCAATGCAGGAGCGACAGCCCTGAGGTCGACGGTACCAATACCAAAGAACGAGTCCCCCTGTTCAGGATTGGTGCTCAAATCGATGAGAAGTTTATTGTCAAAGAACAAATTGGCTCTTCCAGCAACGTTGAGGCTAAATTCCCAATCACCGTCTTCGTTGGGCACGAACTTGGTTGAGTACTAATGGTGAATTGGTATCAATGACAGTGAATTTCCAGATGTAGAGACGCATACCTTAATCCAGCACACATAGTTCACCTTTTCATCCTGAATCGGTGTTAGAAGATGAGATAAGAAACATAAAAATGGCGTACGATGTTGTCCATCAAGAAACAGTCTGTGGATTTGGTAGTAGTGGTCCAAGTGGGATCGGACAAAGGGGCCGGAAGATCCGGTGTGGTGCTCATAAAGTCCTTGGAAGGCATGTCGTTCCAGAACTCCATTAAAGCTCCGGGTCCACCACTACTGAGGTGGATATAAGGATTGAGGAGGTGAAGGTACTTGTGTGTAGTTGCACCGATGGTATACGTGACCTCTGCTCCAATTTCTTTCGCAGCTGCTTGAATCCCCTCGAGGGGTGATGTAGCATACGTTGATAACAAACGCGCAGAACCTCCACCGGAAGTCATGGCAATAGCTGCGTTTGGCCCAATGACTGCTATTTTCTTGTATTGATTGGACAGGGGAAGGAGCTTCTTGTCGTTCTTCAAAAGTACGATGGCATCTCTGGCGGCTTCCCTCAGAATTTGGCGTTGTTCGGGCGTATCGACGAAACCCTCTCCTACGTCGAATGGGACACCCGATTCAATGCCCTTCTTTACGAGTCCAAGAACCTAAAACAACGGTTCAAGTAAAATCCTGATGCGCATAAAGCAGTCCCTTTCACGCACCTTTCGAACACGGACATCTAGATCCCTTACAAAGACTTTTTCAGCAGCTAACGCTCTCTCAAGTGCCCTTCCACGCATAACCGAAGGCCCTCTGTAACTTCTTCAGGAAGGGGTCTTATGACTGGTGAAAAGACTCATACGGCATCTCGAGGTCAAGACCGGCTTTGATACTTTCAGCAGTGCTGTAGACGCCAATCCAGTCGCTCATAATCATTCCTGGATAACCAATGAGATCACGGTGGACTGAGAGTGAGATATATACCCTTGAAGCCCCATTCCTGCACCCGGATCATTAGCTAGTACAATATATATTCAAAAAAGTGGATTCGTACCTTTCGCAGGACATCATCAAGGAGGCGCTTGTCCTCCGAAACATGCAAGCCATTAACACGATTGTAGCTGGCCAGATATGTTAGATTTGGACATCACAAGAACAGGGTGGCTTCAGAACATGACGTACGCAGACATAACGGCCCATGGGTTAGCATTCTTGATCGCGATTTGGAACGGCTTAAGGTAAATTTCACGCAAGGCGCGTTCACTAACTTCACCTAAGAAAATGCCTTAGCAGCACATCGTCCACAATGGAGAGAGAAACTGACTACTGATGGAGAACCTAAGGTTGTATATTAATTTTTATCGAGGGCTAAGACACTGGCTCAATCACCTTTGGTATTCTTGATCATTAGCCACAAAATGCTTGATGGTTGCACTGATACCCTTTGACTGCAAACCGTTAATATATGCTGCCGCAATCGTTCCGTTCAGGTGTGGATCTTCAGCGAACGACTCGAAGCCCCGACCACCAAGGGGAGATCTCTGTGTGTTGACCGTTGGAGCAAGGAGAACGTGGACCCCTGTGAATTAATATAGGTAAGGCATAGTCCGTGTGATGTTCAAAAGAACAAAACCTTTTGCGCGAGCTTCGTCACCAAGGGCCTCACCAACACGCCGAGCAAGTTCAACATCGAAGGATGAACCCAAACCCGTTGAACAGGGAAAGCAACTCGAAGGTGTGCCGTTGAAAACTCAAATTCAAACTCAGGTCGGATTGTCCAAAAACAATTGCCATACGGACGTACAATATGAGCCACGGATGCCATTCGGACCTGAAATAACGAACTTAGGCTGATGACAAAACGCGTCCGGACTCCAGAGAAACTCACCATCACTGAGTTTGATCGATGGTACCCCCGCTCTAGGAATTGGTTCTGTGTTCCACCACCCCTGGGGCCAATGTCAATTTATCTTTATGAATGATAAGCAATATTCATACCAATCCGCTAAGAAGTTTGACTTTGTCCGCCACCGTGAGCTTTGTTAAGACACTTTCAATATCAAAATTGACTGCCATGGCTCGGTAGGGTTAGATAGATGTGAAGTAAACGACTTTCCATCCACCCTCATGAGAAGAGTCTTAAATAGGACGGGCAAACTTCGGCGAAGCTGGTTCTCAGTGTCATAAGACCTGGGGGCTGGGGCTGCTAATGCGGAAAATGGGCTAACAAAATGCTTCACTGATATATCGATAAGCGACGACAAAGTGCGTGTATCCACAACGATGTCGATACCCGGCGGCCGAACTCCACACGGATGAAGCTTCGAAGGAGATACTGCGAACAGAGAAATAAATAATTTAAGACGATCCACAGTTAAAATGGCAACTACCAAGTGCTTTCACCAAAAAGTGATTGTAGAGAGAGTCTTACGTGGGTAAGCCAGACGTATTGCAAACATTTGAGACTTTGAGACGAATATAAAGCCCATGAGGCTAGAGGACTAGCGCAAACACGTTGAATGGATAGGGCTCACAGTGTGGTAAAATTCGAATACGGTCGCGTGATCGTTCCCACAAGTCGTCCTTTGCGCTCCAGCCTATAAATTACAACACCTACAACACGCCTGCGGGTTCCACTAACCATGCAACGCGTAATTCCTGGTTAATTTTCACCAATCCGGAACCCATATCTCATGTCCGATATCAGAAACCAAATGCGTAAAAATGCAATTTGATCAATCTTGTGCAAACGAGCAGCAACCGGCGGAGCAACTCGTGAAGCTGGATGAGCCTACGCAGGCAAAAATCCGTTCTACACAAATTCTTACCACCCTTCCTCAAATTGTCTCGGAGCTGTTACAAAATTCCTTGGATGCAAAAGCAGGTAATATTGATATTGGCATCAACTGCGAAGACTGGATGTGCTGGGTGCGAGATGATGGGTCAGGCATCAGCAGACAAGACTTAGAGACCTTCGCGGCGGGTGATAGTGACATGCGGTACCGTATGATTATTCAATTTCTTTTATTGTCCATTATCTTATAGATTTAAAGATACATCGAAGGAATATGCACTAGGATCAATAAATGCAGCATCGACCTTTGGTTTCCGCGGTGAAGGTGTGCCTATTCCAAAATTGTCGATGTCCGTTGAAGTGGGGCTCATTATACACAGCCTTAGCATCTGCTGCACAAATATCTTGCCTTGAGATTGCTTCACGTTCTGTCAAAGCACGGACGACATGGAGCGTGATTAGGAAGGTGAGTGCTTGGTGACCTCAAATCCCTCCAACTATTCAAGCCCTTCCAGGGCAATCAAGTTTTATATAAGGGTGAAGCTGTTCGTTGGCGTAGGGAGTCCCCGGGCACCGTTGTTTGCGTGAGAGACGCGTTTTTCAATGTATGTACTAAACTTCTTCCGAGGGAAGAATGCTAAGAATATTGTACTCTCCGCAGCTACCCGTGCGACGTCGCTCGCATCCTTCCGTTTCCAAAACTTGGGAGCTGGTCCGGCGGGAGATCGAGATATATGCGCTCGTTTCCCCATCAGTTTCTTTTACACTAGAAGACCTCCACAGGAACCGGGAGAATGGCGTTCACAATCGCATGGTGCGGATTCCCAAGGTAAGGGCGAGAACAGATCCGACACAATGACATGCCGCTGATCATGGCTTCTTGTGTCAGACTTCATCGACCTTGGCCACTTTTCGACACCTCTATGGCCGGGCTCTGGCCGAGGTTAGCACCACAAACTTTTGGAAAGACCCTTGAAACTCATATAATCGTAGCGGGTTGAAACAATAGCCGTTGTAGATAGAGATCTGAAAGCTGAAGGATTTATTAGCCTTCACGGAGCTTCCTCAAAGGTGTGTTGCAATCTGCTGTGCAGCTGCGACTCGGAAACCTCATGACGTCCAGATATATCAATTTCTATGTATGGGTTTGTGAGCCTCATGGCGGCTCGAGCTGATGCCTTTTTTTAGATATCAATAGCCACCCGATAGTCTTGTGTGACTTGCACAAAGTTGTTGATGCTCAATTTTCCTCAAGTAGTTTCGGGAAGAACGTAAGCTCCGTATGGCTGACGATTGGCAATGTCGGACTAAAACTATAGATAGTCTCTTGATGATCAGAACGAAGGTGTTTCGCGAACCGGTACGCTCCCCTCCCCCTTGTATATTCTTGCACCATGCATTCATGGGAAGCCTAGACTCCCGCAGATCCCCACGCAAAACTGAGAAGAAGCTGGTATATATGTTAAACATATCAGTGCCTCCTGGTGAGGTGTATAATGACCTCGATCCTACAAAAAGCACTGTTGGGTTGCAGGCACGTTACTCATTGATGCTATGACTTACCATATCTTGACTCACGGGCAATTGTGCTGACTACAGAATAAACCCTCCGTTGTATCCTTTTTGGAATACGTTATACGTGGATTTCTTACTAAACACGGCTTTATACACGCCCCGATAAAGGTGCAATTACCAATTTTGACACACCCAAATGACACGTCTCGCAAACGGAGGCGAATTTTTACGGACGAGAACCATTACAGTGATGATGTACCAGATGGGTCATCGCTGACGCAGATCCCAAATCTACGGCTTTTATCATTAAAATCCTCTTCTTCGCAAGTGCTCGACGATTCGGTAAGTCCGACGGCGTTGGTGCTTCGATCTGGGTTGATTGGCAATTAAGAACCAGGAAGCGACACCAAACAGACCTGCGGGAGCAAGAAACAACCCATATACAACGCCTTATTCATCGACAGGACCCTTTTTACCTTCAACAGCTGAAGCGGGGTTTCATGACCCTTTACAACAGGACGTCAACCAAAGGCGTACGCTTCCTTCATTACAATCAGGATCGAGATCAAGTACTGCTATACCAGTCCCTAAATGGTTGCACAGCGCTCTTCAAGTGTGTATACCTGTCAAAAGGGCTGGACTGAACGGTTCCGCTCATTTCCGTTGCAGGCAAATGATTCATATTCACCGTTGGAACTAAAGATACCCTCAGCTTGTTCGTTACTTGTAAGGGATCCGCAACTAACCAGTGCAAGGGGCACAGTGCAGCGACACTCTTGTCAATCAGTGGATCCGCCTTCGTTATTGGCAGATCCCAACCCCACGTCAAGTTTCTTCACAAGGGATGAACTATCTTTGTCGCGGATAATCGGCCAGGTGGACCTGAAATTCATTGCCTGCCTAATTTTACACCCAAATCCTACCGGTGGTCGCAGGTCGCAAGCGCCCAATAGTGGCTCGGTGGAATTGCCAACTTCCGCAGCTTCAACCCTCGTCCTCGTAGATCAGCATGCGGCTGACGAACGGGTTCGTGTGGAGAGCTTCCTCAAGGAGTTATGTTTAGGCTTCTTATCCAATTGTGACGACGGTGCAGATACCGTTCGCGGAATCAGGCTCAGGATCCTCACACCTCCGAAGCCTATACTTGTGACTTCGCACGAATTGCGGTTATTGGAAGAGTCGATAGAGGTTCAAGAAGCGTTCCGGAATTGGGGATTCCGCTTCGCAGGATTTGCCACGCCGGGTTTAAGGACCGAAATTTCTTCGGCTGACTGTGACAAAAACGGATATGGACAAATCCTTGTTGAAGCTATACCCGAGGTTGTCAGTGACAAGGTAATGTTTGTCTCAATCCGAAACCTTTCACTGCTTACTCAACATCTACACCGGAATCTTAGCTCCTGCAAGAAAACGAGTTGCAGGGTCTAGTCAAAGGATTCCTCGCACAGCTACAGACAGATTTACCTTCCTTTTCCAACATTTCAGACACGAATCCAGGTCGGGACATAGAGAAGGAGTTCCTATGGCTAAAGGCACTTCGATACTGCCCACGGCCCTTGCTTGATCTTATTAATTCGAAGGCTTGTCGAGGTACGCGAGCCGCCGGTCTCTACATGAAATTCCTAGTGTCTGACATCACAGCCCAGGAGCGATAATGTTTAATGACACGTTAACCGTGACTCAGTGCGAGGACCTCGTGCAACGGCTTTCCAAGACCGCGTATCCGTTCCAGTGTGCTCACGGACGGTGAGTTATGAGAGTATTTCGCCGCCTTTCGCTCGGCTTACTCCCCCTTCTCCGCGCACAAGTCCTTCTTTGGTACCGCTTATCGAATTAGGCCCTCAAACGGGAAGTCTGGGGCCAAGACAGGTATCTCTCTGTGATTGGTCGAAGTTGGAAGATTAGGGGTGAATGTATAGAAAAGGACATTTCCTTGTTTTTGTGTCTATGTATAGTCTCCGACGACTCTTGGCTTCGAAGTCCTCCGGGAACTAAAGTGGCGTCAAGCGACAAGAATGGGTTGTTCAGCTCAGGTACTGAGGAAAACCTTTAAAAATATTGTTTATCCTTATCCTGACGATTCCTGGAGAATGAGACGGTAGAAACGTCAGGATAATCTCCCATATTACGGTCGAGTAGCGTAATAACCCCAATCTTTGGTGATTGGAGCGTGCTGGAGTCTTCTAGTTGGAAAACTCTGAGAACCTCGTTCTACCCGCGCTAAGAATAGAAACACGAATAATCGTGGGACAATGAGGTCACGTGCCATTCCACCGCAGCTGTCGCGTGACGTCAGGTGCGGCGGACCCACCCGCAAATCGACGTCATACTTTCGAGGATGGCGTATCAATATAAGGGAGATTGTTCTAGATCATCCAGTAGTTCTCACCATCTCATAACCTCTGCTGTTTGACCATCGCATTCTCGCCTATCTCTTAATCATGCCCAAGAACCTGACCGTTGTTGTGTACAAGCCCAACCCTCAGTCAACCGATGAGTATCTGGTGTACGTCGATCCTGTACAAGTACGCCAATTCATATATGATAACCTGGAGGCTATTACTGATTTCTGTCTACTCAATTCAGTATCGCAAATGGAAAGATGGAGGTCAGTGATCCTGTCAGACTACCCCTCGTTAACCGACTAACCAAGTTCTGTATAGACACGTAAACTCAGATCCTTAACCTGGGATATATCGTGCATATGCTGATCATCATCTAGGTCGATTCCACTTGTAGATGTGATCGATTGTAAGTTTCGTCATGATTCTACCTGCTGAGCCTCGCTTAGCATTGCTGCAGCGTGGTCCATTTATCACACCGGCCAAGGAACACAGGGTTTGCAAAAGCAGCCCTCTAACCAACAACTTGATACGATCTTCGGAACGCATAAAGACACTGATGTTGTCGAGTATATCCTTAAGAACGGGAAGCCACAACATGGAGACCTCGGATCCAACATCCATATCAATCACAACAAGGGAGTTTCGTTGAATCCTACGAGAGGTGGGGTGGATAGTCGTGGAAAGGGGTCGTCCGGCATTTGATTTCGACCATGACACTTGGTTGATAAAGGGAAAGAGTGGAAGTCCTCAGTTTTGTATACTTATATTCTGTATTATGAAGTGAAGCCGTCGCATTGTCCTTCTGTATGTAGCAGAAGGAAGGGACAATATCGATGAAGAACTAGTTCCCTCAGCCTCACACGGGTGGCTGGGTCTTTCTTTCTGACTCAGGCAAGTATACATATGCATCACGTATCTTCTATCATCAGACTGTCTACATTGTCATGCGCAACTGTTCTCATGTGATGAATGTGATATTCCTAGCTTTAGATATGGGCGCTAGCGGTGATCGATGGTCACATTGGAATTATCGAGTCGATCAGACGTTGTTTGTGCGGCGACGGTTAATTAAGACTGACCAGCAGCTGACTACTTACGACAGGCGCGCTGCCTGTAGTGTGATAATTATCGAGCGGTATAAGATGAAAAACATAACCCAAGTATTTGAAAACTGTCATGGGCCAGGTACAGGGACATACTTGGCAGGGGCCCCCCCTTCCAAGGACTGGGGCAACGTGGGACAATGTAGTCGCTCCTTAGCGCATGTCCTTTCTGTAGTCTTTGATGGAGTACGTGCATAACGAGAACCTGTACTTAAGCATCTTTTTATCCCCCCGGGGGTTTCGGCGGTACCCCGATTACAGACAAGAACGAGGGAAGACGGGGTTTCGGCTAGTCGGGGAATGGAATAGCTCGTAGCCTCACACACACGAGGCTATACGAAGGGGTCTAGCAAAATTCTCGCCGCCACTTCTAAAAAAAGAGAGAGAGACGAGGGGAGGGGTGCTGTCCTCACCGCCACTTGGGCGAAATGAACATTCTTCCAATGGGCTATCTTTAGCGCCGCCTTCTTCTGGTTAACTTTCGGCCGCCAAGGTATCAATAGATGTGGAACATGAATGTATATACACTGCACGCGGCAAAATAATAAATTTTACAAAGAAATTTTGGGCCCTCTTCGTTCATATATTTCTCTCTTTTTCTTTTGTGGAGTTGGCAACATTGAGGGTATCGGAATTGGAGCGGGACCGGCAATCACTCAGTACTTGGTGACGAAATTTGAGCGCGCCAATTGAATCAACAAGCTTCTCGTTGTCCTCGTTGCCTAGAAGGATGGGGGAACGCCCCACCGGCCGGTAGTCTACGAGATGCACTCGAAGTCCGTACAACAATGTCATAAGTTGGGTCCCAGATGGAGAACGATGATGCTGATGATGATATTTCAAGCTACAAGGAAGGGAGAAATGCGCGCCGTAGTAATCCATGTGCGCCAATGACGTTGATAAATATATAACATCTTCCATATGTATAATATAATATTCCCGGCTAGAAGTACCACTCTCTTCCAAACCGAATAGCATTAGCGAATGGTCGAGGGTCCTCTCTTCCATAATTAAAACACAAAGAAAGTGGCATTGACATGTGAATTGTTGCGCAATTTCTATTAAACAAGAACAACGTGTATGCGGTGGGAGGAAGGAAGGGGGGATGGGGGAAATGAGGTAGGGGTAACAATCTATAAACAAGGTAAGATGAAAGGGTAGATTCAGCAATGGGGGGTTGGAAACAAGAGATTGAGCGGCTTTGTTATTACAAATGGGTCCTCGAAAACTAGTCCGATCACGACATGCTGCAGTCAAGTCAAACTCTTCCCGTTACCTTCCCTGATCAAAGGCAAGGTGTTCCGGAGGGTATCACCATCCCTGAACGCAATACATCCATCCCGGTTAGGAGAGTCATTAAGAAACAGCACGGCACTGAGCCAGACGAGTGTGAGGTTAAGCTTCTCGCTTCCAGAGAGCCGAACCGACCGAGCATGAGTGAATAGGTAATGTAGCAGGCTGAGTGAAGGAAAGTGTGGGGGACGTTGATGGTGAGGAAAGGATTGAACGGCCCAAAGAAGGGCGGACCGGGGAAGGGGAAGACACGATAGGCATGGAGACTGGGGAAGAAGCCTTGGCAGGGGGAGTACTCCCTTCTTCTTCATCGTCTCCGCCGGCACCATCATCATCTTCATCATCGTCCAATTCGATCTCGATATCATTCACAAAGATCACGTTCTTCTTCTTGCAATTACCCTTCTTTGGTGTTGAGGGGGCAGGGGGGATGGGTATGGGAGCTCTCGAAGCTCCAAATCCGGGGCGTCTAATTTGACCGTATTGGAGATGATTCCATTCGTCGGGCGACACCTGGTCATCCGGATACATCGCAAAGTTCTTCTTCCACTCCGGATACTTGCTCGGAGGGAGCTGGAAGAACAAGGGCTCAGGTGAGCACGAGGATGCACGTGACAGCGGACTGCTGTCCAACGAGGCATTGGTGAGCGATGGTGTGGGCAAGTCGTGTGACACATCGCTGTCGGACGGCGCAAAGTCTGGTGACATGCTACGTTCAGAGGGTGGTGGGGAGACTGGAGAGGAAGGTCCGGAGGATGGAGGATGGGGGGCGGCGGTTTCGAGGAGGGGGAGGAAGGCAAAGCGGGGTTTCTGACGGTCTATTGGCGGACGACCGGCGGGGAGGTGGGAGAGATGCGACGGATGCCACGTGGATGCCTGTGGGTACGGTATTGACGGGGCAGGGGTGCGCACGGTGCGCCACGAAGATTGAGAGGATGTGAAAGTAGAGGGGACATTTGGGGGAGGTGGAGGGGGGGTAGTCGTTTCTGGCAGGAGGGGCAGCAGCCCGATAGGAACGGTAGAGAGAAATTGTGAGGCTGGTTTGCCACCAATCTTGTCAGCGGGCTGTTGTGCTCTGGGCAGCGATTGCTGGATTTCCTTGAGCTCGAGAATGTCCCTGCAGCAAATTGTGAGCACGATAAACATCCATCGCGAGACAAGAATCACCCACTGGTATGAGAGGTTGCGTGCTGGTTCGACGGGGGTGCGGTCCCACTCGTCTGCAAACCAGATCTGCTCCTCGCCGTCGTCGCAGAAGCAGACGGTCTTGCGGGGGAGGTCGTTTGCTGGACTTGGTGCACGGGATGGAACTTTGAGACAGCCCTTCATGGTGAGATGGGAGGAACAGGGCGTTTGTGGCCCAATATTAGGTGAAGTTGAAAGATGTCGTAATGGTCCGGTTGAATGCACAGACGACATCGCCTGAGCGGCCGCGGGGGTGGCTGCCATGCACAACCTCCGATGCACCCACCTGTGTGCTATGTGGGAACCTTCCTTTTTGGGCCCAATATCGTCACAGCCCTGTTGCGATGAAACACCTCAGAACAGCACATTGCTACCTCCCTCCCTATGAAACTAGATCCAGTACCTCAGGCCTCAGCAGCCTCAATACCCCATGCTCCCCCACCATCACTTTCCCACTGCCGCTTCCTCGAGGTCTCACTGCTCGAACTGTTCCTCTGCAACCGGGTCCCACGGTTAAATTGTATTCCTCCCCCCCTCCATTATTTCAAATTTGTCACGTCGGAAGGAACGTAAATCTCCTTCGCTACCTCCGGAAGCACCAAAAATATATATACTTAGAAGAGCTGTTGGTTCCGGCAGGCCAGGAAAGCCCGTCCCAAAAGTAGACCAAATGTGGGTCTGAAAGCACACACACCCTCCATCATTCAAGGACCTCAATCATTTTGGTGGCATGGCCTTGGCCCTCCCTCTTGTCAACACCGGAGCCCAGAATCTTCACATCTCCGCAGATTGACCAGAACCTAATCAGCTTCTCGTACTTGCACATTTGATAATGCGCGCATTGATTTTTCCTATCGTGGTGATAAACCGGGCTCCCGTCGGGAACCCCCCAATGAGCTGTAGGACCAATACGGACCTTCTGATCAGGCCTTGGTCGTGGGCAATATCAGCGCATGGCCCCTTCTGGCGTTTTCCACGCACTTTTATTATTGATTCCATCATAACGTTTATTGTTCGGGACTTGGCTAACAGCCCTGCTATACTTTTCCTGCATTTATTCTCCTTTTTGCTATACGTGGGCTGATTAGGCTGGTTTAAAAGGTGACTGATGCTTATGATTCTGCAGGGTTTATTGGAATTCGGTGTCGTATGTGTTATGACGTCAACGTAAGTATTTGGGCTTCCTGGAGATGTTACGGATGCTCACGTGGATCCGTAGCCGATACCCAGACGAAATCCCAACGAAATACAATACATACATCTTTGAAGCACTTCACCGATGATCGATGACCTTTTATGACCCACCAACCCTTCGCCGTACCACCGACTCATGGAGTCGAAACTCGCACTTAGCCCCACTACGCGGTTCTGACGATTGGGGTGGCCAAGCCACTTGAGCACTGCGTATTATCCAAGAATTTCGGTACCGTGGAGACGAGACCGAACCAGAAGAAACTATGGTGTGTCGCCTTTGTTGAATAAGGGTTACAGAGGGTTGGCTAGCTCGGTACAGGCGAGATAGAAGCAGCCTTTGGCACTTGACATCGAATACGAATAGTATGTTACGGAAGCAAGATATTTCCCTTCTCTCTCCCTTGCGCGATATTTACGCACCCCTAAACCAATCTATTCGTAACACCAGAAGCTCCAGTATAAGTACCAAATCTTCTCAGACGGAAACCGTCCAGGGTGGCGAAAGCACCTCGGACCATATGCGTAGTGTCACGCGTCATGAATGAACTCGTACGTTCTACTCACTCAATACACTCCAAATACACAATTTGTTCACACCACATATATAAAATCTATAAACCATGCGACAAAAAGTCCCGTATTCCCGGGCGAAAACCACGAAGCAGCGGTAGTATTCCTTCTTGACGTCCTTTCCAGGCTTCGACACGGATCTAATGTGTGGGTCGTGAATCGAATTGCCAAAATTGGCGTCTAGCATAAATATAAGTAGGGTCGATAAGAATAAAGAGTCAAATAGACTGATGGGCGCATTCTGAAAGTCTACTTACAACAGCCACTACAATATCAGATTTCTCCGTGGTGTGAGGAACCGCCCGGTATAAAATTAGCATCATCATTGTCAGGCCACTTGAAGATCGCAACCAACTTGGACCGAATACCAAGGTTCTAGGCCACGCCGATTAAAAATAATTTGAGAAAGAGGGCCCTAGGGGGAAAAGGCGCCGTGTACTCGTCTATGAAATGAGTTTCGCCTGCTTCGGCCGGGAGGGGGGCGAAACACGAATCGCGAATATGAGTGTAAGACTCGAGTATGAAATTTTTCATTCTCATCCAGGTACCCCGTTTCTAACAGAGGTCGGCTGCTAGGTTCTGTCAGGTTCTGTCGAAGGTGATCGTATCCAAGTACAACTACATACATACATAACCGTGTTCTAAAAAACTTGCGGCCACGGAGAAGCCACCCTTCACATTATATCCGCCTCTACAAAAGCCATTTATAAAATCGGCAAAGCCCCAAGCCGAACGGGGCACGACTTTCCTGTTCCTTGTTTAACGTGTGCACTTTTGATAGGGATGGGTTCTTATATTTAGACGTGCGTCCTTCGGTTGTAGGTGATAAGGAATCTTATCGTATTTTCTTGTGGATTTTTTTGATGGGGGAGACCCATGGAGGAGAGACGATTATAATCGATTCTGGTTAGCTGCATGGGTATGTAGAGTCATAGATAGACTGGATGAAGTCGATACCTTATCATTGACACGCCAGCTATAATAGACCCATTTAATGATGGGGGTTCCGCATCCCACGCTGCCTACGGGTCCGGTATCATCTCACTTTGAGTCCTAGGTACTGGTATGTTGTGCTCCGATCGCAGTTGCGCAGAAAGGCACTCTTCTCGTTGAACTTGGTGGCCGAAGATTGTCCAGTGACCTTGTTGTTGTCAAAATATTCGATCTCGGCGGAACGGGTGATCCTGAATATTGTTCCTTTTAGATGTGACATGAGTAACCCCCAAGACATTAATTATTTGGATTACAAGATTGTGATATGTGAACCAGAGGATAATTTTGCTAGCGAGGTGGTTATGCATATCAACCTCGACTCCATGATCCCGCATGCGATGACGAAATGGAACGCCTGAACGTGGCTAGATGCTTGATGAGTGTGTCTAGTCCACATAGCCAAGTATGTTTTGGCCTATATAGTACCTCGCGAAGCTCATGTGAGAACATATCTGTGCGGTATATTTGGCAGTGTGACAGACCTCAAAAACGGAATGAAGGCGACATCAGAAATACTTATCGTATTCGCGTTTGCCCACGAATACGGTCCTGCTTTCGGATTATGTAGTGACTGTACAGCTTGAAGGTACATCTGTAGTGCGGTACAGATGACACCACTAGCCCAGAGCGGGTGGGTCAAGATGATAATCCAAAGGCGGTTGTCATAGACGCCTTAGCACCGATAAATCTAGATGCACCATGGGTAACTGGGAAACGTCGGCCTTGTGGAAGGATACCATATCTATCACAACCGTAACCGAGATCGCGATCATGCACCCAAAAGAAACGTCAGAGGCAGTTCTCTATCTTCAGAGTTCCAACTGTTATCTTAGTGGCATTCATCCATGTTGGAATGACCCACCAACGTGAATCAGTAGACAAAATTCGTCCGTTGCGTCCTTCAAATCCAAGGCCGCTACGGAAACATTGGCCGACCGATGATGACTTTTCCGCATCTTCAACCTCCGTCAATGGGGAGGGGCCAGTGGACAGTCAAGTCCGGGGTGTTCAAGTAAAAATCTGGACCAAAGGCAGCAACGAGGGCATATGCTACTTCCGATCCGGAGTTATTGGAATTCCCCAAGGGAGTGGTCTAGTTCCTGCCAAATGCCGCCGAAGAAGGGAATCGCCCCACGCGAATGATACCGTGGTTGCATTTGTCAATTACGAGTCTTCACGGTGTTCATCCCAGCGGTTGGCGAGAACAAGTGCGTACGGCAAACGCTGGTCAAGTTGTAATGCCCCTATGTCAAGCCTCAACGGACACGAACTTCGGGTTGTCGGCTGTCTCATTGACCAACGCACATCACAGTACCACCACGGGCGATTGAGTGGCGGGTCCTTCAAAGTATGAGAGAAGAGGATATAACGACCGGGATCCCCCTGCAGACCCCGAATTGTAGTGAGGGCGTCGGATCCGTCGACGCAATAGGTGAGGTGAGTGATGATACTAGACGGGATGAGCCGGATGAATTTGTTGTCTATGAGGGAAGTGTTTGGACGGCAAACATATAGGATAGTAGTTCTGCATAAACTACAAGAAAAATAGTCAATGTAGAGTGAGAGGTCTGCTCGCGGATCAAACCTTGGGTGCTATTGATGGGCATTCCCCGGGAGTGTTTCCTTTTCTGGTTAACTAAGAACGAACGCTCTCAGCCGGATTGAAATTATTTTCTATGAATCTTCTCCCGCGTTTTCATACTTCGGATGGCCAGCAGGATGGATATGTAGTCTCGTCGTCAACACACGCACCATTTCCTAGACACAAGTACAACACCCCGCTACCTTCACTTCTTTATGATAATTCAAGTTGGCAGCCTGGGTGCATTAACACGCAGACATAAATCCCAACCCTTGCATTCGCTCAGCTTTTGACGAGCTAATGACTTACATTCTCATCTCACGCCTCGAGATCTTGACGATATGCAAGCCCCCGCGATGTAGGCTCGAACACTTATGTATGACATCATCCAACAACAGACAGTCCACACGGATATATATTCGTACAGGAGCATTCTAATACCCGTCCCTATCACCCCCCGTGCCCCCACTGATGCGTGTACCCTCTTGCTAAATGGACGATCAAGGTAACCCACTTTTGGTAGTGATTCCATGGGTACCTGGATATTGTAATGAACCTTCAGGGTTTCGTGCGGAATCGACGCCTTGCGCTAAGCGGTCGAGAGATACTGGCCTTCAAGTTGATATCCGTTGAAGGCTGAGATTCGAGGTGGGATTAGATACCCGGTGGCTGTCGAGCTGGCTTTATGATAGTTGTTCGGGTTAACTCAAACAGACATACTATATCTACGCGTCGAACTGGAGGTCATGAATGCCCCATCAAACTCTTTCGGGTAAGAAAGAATCCCTCGAGACAACACTTCAGTTTCTCGCGTTCTCCTCTTTTCAATGTGGGGTGATGACAGTTCATGACGCATTCAACTTTCCTCGCAGACTCAAGGGGGCACCAATGGCTTTGAGCTATAGACAGCAATACATCGCGGAAACAATCTTCATATCATATATACAACCGAATTACGGATGTAGCTTAAGTCCGAAAAATTATCCTTCAAAGGTTGAGGTTGACGGGAGAGCATCCAATAGCAACGACACCATCTAAAAGGCAATGTTAGCGTTCGATGGAGATACGAACAAATTCAGAAGTATCGCACTGAAGCTGTTGTTCTCGCAGCAAACAGGTTGAGCGGAGCTGTTGGAAAAATTAGCTAGAGCTGGGCTGCAGAACCACTAGAAACATACCAGGAGTTGCCGCCAGCACCGATGACAGTGATGGGGGTGCAGGTAATGCCAACGAGGACGCTCACGTCTTGCACGACGACACCCAAGAGGGCGAGAAGCTTGGAGGCTGCGGGGCTGTTAGCTGCCTGAACACTGTCGCAGCACTGGATGGGTCCAGTGTTGCACTGGCTGGCTGGCGCAGGTGCACCTCCAGCGAGAACAGAGGTGGCGAGAGCAGCAGCGACGAGAGCAGAGAGCTTGAATTGCATGTTTGCTGAGTGAGTAGTGTTGAACGACTGAGGGATGTGTTCGACTGGAGAATTCAAGGGCAAGACATACAGAGCTTTTATACATGGAGGGACCCCGGTTTTGGCCTATTTTTCACAAAACAAAGAAAACTTTGGGGCACTTGGTTCATTCATCGTCGTGTCGTGGAAGTTGTAAAAACAACACACTGGTGGAGCGAAATGACAGTTCTAAGTATGGTCATGTTCGCGAACACCACCATCAACATGTCGTGGATGGCTTCCGCGAGGACAGATGCCTCAGCATATACTCATGCATGACGTCGTTTGAACGGAC
>MU151168.1:0-14700 GCA_015584085.1 Macrolepiota fuliginosa MF-IS2 | reverse complement strand
CATGTTCGCGAACACCACCATCAACATGTCGTGGATGGCTTCCGCGAGGACAGATGCCTCAGCATATACTCATGCATGACGTCGTTTGAACGGACTCTGTATCGTGAACAACGGCGACGTGAGAATAGTCTGCATTTGTACTGAGAAAATGTACAGTTTTGTGAGCATCGGTAGTAGCTCTACAGAACTGGTGGATCACTGATGCAAAGTTCCCGTTACGGAAGAATGTGTTATGCACTCACGTATGTCAAAGGCATGTCAGGAATACTCCATCAATGTGACAACGGAGGTGAAATGCCAACATCAGCGCGTCGCAACCTGAAATAGGGGGCGGGCTTTGATCGATCATCGACCGTTGGTTCCAGAATAGAACCAGCGGAAACCCTCGGCAATTAGTCTACTCAAAGGGCGGTTCATCGACGACAAAATATTCTAGCTAGCCCAGCACAAAGTTACTGGCCACTCTCACTAGCCGCAGCGTAGGGCTTTGTCACAACATGCGGAGGGCCAGGCGACAAACCCCACCTAATTTGCACCTAACGGCAAGTTGAGCTTCGCATTTCTTACCCACTCCACCTCAAAACCAGATCCAGGGTTTATCGGACACAATTGAGCCAATTTCAGCAGACAATTCAGTAATATATTTTGACGGGAGTGCATGAACGCCCCATCCCTACGAGTTTCTTGAGCATTCTGCCACTGGTGTATAGTAGTAGCACGAAGGAGGACAGAAGTAGTGGGCTATGAGTGAAATGTTGACTGTGCGGCACCATAGCCCCAGAAAAAAGAGAACATCGTTTAACTGAACGCGCAAGAATTTCAAGGACACGCGCGGGAGACGAGGCTGGTTTACAGTTGTGGATATTATCCCCACGGTCATCAATTGACGCTCAAACAAAATTAAAATTAGTTCGACGGTCTAGTGGGGTATCACAAGGAATCACATCGATCACATCGTGTTCCCAACAAATCGGTTTTCGATGTAACTCAGTACTCAGGCGATGCATCCCAGGTTATGTCATGGTGTTCAAGTGTCTTGACATTTTTCTTTGTCCATACCCGGTTCTGGCTTCGCGAAACACGGCGTTCTCTTTACTCTCACTGGCGCATGATTCTTATCGGATTACACGGTACTCTGAAGATACAATGAATAATCGTCACGACTGTTTTGTTCTCTTCTGGGAAAGCAACAACTTCCAGAAGATTATACCCTGATTCCATGACCTCAACTCCTCCACATCATGACAAAAAACTCTCAGCAGGATGTCCATGGTGTATGCCCATCACTTCCCATGGCTGTCAGTACATCGAGAAGACGCCGACCTTGAAGAACCGGACTACACATTGTGATTGGAGAAAACACAGGATCTTTTTTTATCACAAGACCGTTCGAAGGTCGTCCTATCTTGTTTCGCCCCTATTACATTGAATGTATGCTTCCTCTCACTTTACTGGTTGCCCATAGCCTCTCAAAAACCGCCCTTCTATCATAGAACTCACACAATGCTTCATCTCCATCTCTGGGTTAGTTATAGCAGAGAAAACCAGTCCTTAATATACTTGACGACGCTATTCGGCTTGAAAGAGCGGAATCTGGCGAGCATCCTTTCAAGCAGGGCGCTCGGACAGCATGGAAAGAAGCTCGTGTCGTGGAGCACATAAAATTATCGAGGACACAACCCTTCTCAAGCATGTCACTCAGAAAAGGTCTAGCCTAGTTCCTGGTCCCGCAGTAATTTCGAGATCTCAACACCGTCAACTCCACATTTTCAAAAAAACATTCGCACTCCACTCTTTCTTGACACTCTGTGGTTAACCGGTAAACGCGCTGGTGAGAATTTTTTTGATCGAGTAATTACAATTGATGAATGTGGGGGTGTCTATGTCCACGTTATTTCCTCTGTTTTAACAGCATCTCCGTGGACGCGGCGAGAATGTGAACATGCAGACCGTACCAGGGATTTGGGTCCTGGTAGACGACCTATCACCGCCCGAGTGTAAATGTCCCGGTGATATCCACTTTTGTCGAGCCTCAAGACCTCGGTGATTTTCCTGCCTTGATGTATCTGATATTTATAGTCCCAACTTCGACAAATGTGATGCCATTCGCGCATCATAGAAAGTGCAGCAGCAGTATAAGGGGTTATGCTGGGTTATGGCTGTATGTGGAACTGGCATGACGGGCTTTGTATCGTATTTAAAGTTTTGAATTTGAACCTCGTGTCTGATTTTCCAGAATACTTATTTCCATCTTGTCCTCTGACTTCGGTCAACGTAAATCTCGTGGAGGTCATTATATTTAACGGTCACCTGAACGATCTCTTCCTCGCAATGATAATATTTTAGCCAAAGTTACAGATGCCGGAGAATTGTCACCAATGGGTATCGGTGTTTGTGGTGGACAGTCAGCTGGTGATCAGCTGCTTCAAGCTATGAACATAAAGCACCTGTATGCCAGCGTGGTCATTACTGACTATCAAAATGTTTAACCACTTTTTTCAGTCTATATGGCTAATTTTAACAGGTATTATTCACCAAGCGGAATAGGATTAGCGATGTATATTACATGATGATATACTTCCACAACTAAAGGTCAAATTTCGCTGCCGAACGTCAATGTCCAAACTCGAGTCTGAACTACACAGATGGATGATAGATCCTGTAGATGCACAAACCGCCCTCTATAGATCCTCCCCTCACACAACCCACCACATTTGATCTATCTCTGAGCGCATAAAAGCAGTGACACTTTTCTTGATTAAATATCACTGTTGCCCAGCAGTCTCTGCCCACTCCTTACTCCCCATCTGCACCAACCTCGAACACGCTCTTGCAAACGCAAACACCTCTTCTTCACCTGTGAACATCGAGCTACTCCCTACGACGTCCGTCGATAGACCCTACGAGTGTGATATAAGCCACGTGTTTAAAGGGCAAGTGAACGAGAGGGCTTACGAGATCATCCATAACACTACGCATGTGGTCCGAAATGCCTTTGTCACCCTCGGTAGCCTCGTCTGAGAAGACTTTGAACACTGGGACTTCAGATGTCACGAATAGCTTAGTCTATGATTTGTAGATAAGCAAGAATGAGATGTTGCATGAAGAGCAGAGGAGGTATACCTTGCTTTCATAGCAGGCTATTCGAATTCAATTCAATGTCAGGCAGAGATCCAAGAGCCGTCTATGAAATTCTCACCATCAATAAAAGTGATGAACCTCCTTGCCTAGAACAAGTTGGTTAATCTTGTGCCCTCACTCAATAAAAACAACATACCAAGTCCTTCTGGTTCAAACCCATCTTCGGAATATTCAACACAAAAATCGTCCCAAAAGCGTTCGTAAGCTCAATATAATCAGCAGCACTCAATGGCTGGCCACACAAGTCCTCGAAATCAAACTTGGCGATCTTTGTTGTACTTTCTGGGACCACCAGTTTCCGACCCCATGAGTCGATGGTACGGCGAAGTAGTGGTGGGTCGGCAGGGTCTTCGGTAAGTGCTTTAAAGATTTTGTGTATTTCATTGGCGGTTTCGGGCGTGAGTGGGTCATAATAGACGTGCGAGAGCGCACGAGGCACACGACGATAGTCTAGAAACGTGGTCCGATCAGTTTCGAGCATATCATAGGTACACAAAGTGACGTACCTGTTCCAGAGTTCAAATCCGTGACTCCGAATTGTGACTTCAGCAGGTCGATAGCCGGCAAGAAACTGGATCGCTGAATTCCGTTCTTGTACAAGTCGTCTGGGTGTCGGCTGCGGGGGATCCACGTGAGCATCCGTACATCTCGACCATTCGAAGCTACTACTTACTTTGACGTCATCACACATACGACGCCGAAATTAAGTAAGGACTCTAATAAACGCCGTAGAATCATGGCATCAGCTATATCCGTCACCTAGAAACCGACAGATGCCCGATTTAGGAACCTCCAACAGCGAAAGAGAAAGTAAGGAGATGGCAAATGCACACCTGGAATTCATCGAAACAGAGCACAGAGGCATCGTTGGCCAAGTCACGAGCGACGGGTAATATAGGATCACCCCCCTCGAGCCCCAAAGCGATCTTTGCGGCATGCAAACGTTTATGGACATCGACCATAAATGCGTGGAAATGGACACGTCGTTTACGGGTGATGTTCGGTGAGAGGGTGTGGTAGAAGAGGTCCATGAGCATCGTCTTGCCCGTGCCTACATCGCCATACAAGTATAGACCTTTCGGCGCGCTTGCAGGAGGCGCTGTAGGTAGTGGTTCTTCGCGACCGAAGATACGAGAAAGCTGGGGAACGATTATCAGGGGAAATTTCAGGATGCGATGCGATTGCGTTTGCGTACGAGGCCGGAAGGTTTGGGTGGATCGGGCACCTTCGGTGGAGCATAATCGACCAGTCTATCGTGCAAGTCTTGTAACTTCTGGATAATCCGGTTCTGGTGGGTATCCCCCCGCAATACACCAGTATCTATGAGTTCTTGGTATCGAAGTAGAGGTGTGATCACGTCTGTTCAACCAAACGAGCAGAGATCAGCGAGGGTTAACCGACGTCATAACCAGCCAGGAACCAATTACCATTGTGTGTAGGAATGGTCGTGTGGCGAGGGGCGTGTGTGGGCTGGACCTTGGTAGCATTAACAGTTGCAGTAGCAAGAAGTCCAGTATCAACGCCCGGGGGTAAAGGAGCACCGGAAGAAACGGGAGCAAGGGACGATGTCTGAGCCCGATGCGGGTGTTGGGGTATCGAATTTGATGGAGACGATCTAGCAGGGGCTGGACGTGCAGAAGCTGTAGAGAACCTAGCACAGCGTGAGGCAGCTGGCCGGGGAAGAGGGGAAGCTACGAGACTGCGTACTGCCTTCATTGCAAGTCAGGGAAGAGGAATGTCTGCTCAGCGTCTCTGCCCAAACGCCGCCGGAAAAACGCAGATGCACTCATCAACCGGTACTTGGCCATCACGTGTCATGGCTCCGGCTATTGATTAAACCCCGCCTCTGGCCTAATCTCCCGCCCTGCCATGGACAACGACGACGAGACGTATATCCTTCTCCTCCTTGCGGACAGCAACCTTCCCACTGGATCATTCGTCGCTTCTGCTGGCCTCGAGTCGTATATCACCCACGGCTTTCTCTCCAAGAATTCCACAATCATCGATTTCGTCCGGGACAGTCTGGCAACATACGCACACACCGCACTCCCATTCGTTTCTGATGCACATAGCGTCATATCCACCTATGCTGATGCAAAGGGTGATGACAATATCGACGACGTCGTGCGGAATCTTGTTACATTGGACGATCTGTATGAGGCAATGACCCTGAATCACGTCGCGAGGAGAGCATCCAAGGCTCAAGGAATCGCGCTCCTCACCCTCTATGCCAGAGGCTTCTCCCGGCCTCCTTCCCTTTCTCAGGGTGTAGAAGAGGAGATCCGTACACAAGAAGCGCGGTTGTCTAAATTGTTGGACAAATATAAACTCCTCATTCGAAGAGAAGAAGCACCTGGTCACTTACCCATCTGTTGGGGTGTCCTCACAGGCGCACTCGAACTGACATTAGGCCAGCCCTCCCCTGTTTTTCTTGTACATCATAAATATATAATAATATCATTTTTCCTCCCACATCTATCAGAACGTTCACAATACCTCCATCTTTTCCTTCATGCTCGGAGTCTTCTCTCAGCTTCCGTACGGCTGAACGATATTGGACCTTACGGTGCTCAGCAGCTCCTGTTACATGCGGTTCGTCCCCTCGTAGCGGCAGAGGCCCTCAAATGCCGGGACCTTCGCACAGGCGAACTACCCGGCGATAAGGAAAACTTCGATCAAACTACAAATGGTCCAGCGAGTACCTGGCCATTAGGCGAAATCATCGCCGCTCGTCATGACCTCCAACACTCGCGTATCTTCAATAGCTGATACCCACGACTATATCCATCCCAGGGAACATGTATCCATTTTTATCTGCTCACAAGAAAGCAGAAACAGTATACCTCATCATACTCGACTCTCTCATGTAGCTGTAGTAAGCGCCAACCTTGCCGAAACCTCCGCTTGACTCCTCACAAGATTCGCCAAGTAAGAAACCATAAGCGTATCTTGCAAACTCCCGTTAAATCCACCGATCTCTTCGCCCACGCCAGCACTTGCACCGAGCGTGTCCATCAAGTATCTACCGATCGCGGGGTCGCCTTTCGTTTCGCCTCTGAGGACGGATTGGACGTAGGCGAGGACGCGGTCGAGCATTGAGGTGACGTTTTGGATTGCTGTTTCTAGGACTTCGAGGTCGGGAACTGGTTGGGGGGAGGTCGCGGTGGTAGATGTTGAAGTGCCAGCGAGGAGATCGACTAGTGTTATCAAAAAATGTTAGAATTTTGGGTTAAATAGTGGGATTGAGCACGTACGCCCACTCCGCTCTGCATCATGGAAGCGAAGCTCGACGGACACAGGCACAAACACACAGTTTTCAGCCTTTGGTACAACACCAACTGGTGAACTATGAATCGGATAAAAAGTTAATTGATGTCAACGATTCGATAGTCGAGGGTCTCATGAAATCAGTTAACGAACCTGATGTATGCCTTCACACCGGCCTCTTCACCCTCGACGATACCAGTGTTCAGCGTGATGTGCACTGCAGGATGAGGCGCAGTCTCTAACGAGTAGAAATTCTGGATAAGTGCCGAGTAGGTGTTCAAGTTCGACCCAGTCGAGTACCTATCGCCCAAAATCCGTTAAACCCAATTCCGATATCATATCCCCTCCCTTTATGATCGAAGGAGAGAGTAAAAAAGCGTGACGTACCACCCAACAATAACCTCCTTCGGGTTAACTTTATGATGTAGCTCGTACATCGTCCTATGGTACTCCGTATCCACAGCGACCTGCTCATCCGTCTCGCTATGCAGAACTGCAAACGCCGAGCGGATCTCTATTTCATGTTCTGTTCGTCGACCGAGGAGAGTCCCGATCACGCGGTCCTGTTGATCTGTGCGGCGGAGGTAGTGGTCGAGTATTGTGAAGAGCGCAACTGGGTGAACAGTTACGTTTTGAGGGGTCTTTCTGTATGTCCGCGCATTGTATCCAAAGAGTATAGAATTGCACCAGAGTTATCCAGGAGGTAAGGAGGGAGGATATAGCCGAGAGAGGGAGGATTAGATATGATTGTTATAAAGAACAAAGAACGCACATCGCATAATGCGGCCCAGTCCCAGTGATATGAATTGCAGACGAAGTAGGTCCCAGAGCCATTTTTCCTCTTCCTGGCGACTCAGTTGACTTTTGGTGATAGGAGGACCGAATAGAAATCTTCAAATCACAAGAATTGACGCCCAGGTGCGATGTCCAAAAGGGTCACCCAAAAATGTGCACAGTGAAGGAACTCGTGGGAAGTTCGGGTGCTGCCGTGTGTTAGTGTGGGACACCTTGCGTCGAGTGTGACGCTCAAAAAACTACTTGGAACCAACGTCCTTCATACTCGAATTTTAGACATGCCTTCAGAAGATACCAAGGTACGCGTGCGGCTCATGCTCTACGTGTCTGGTATAACTAATAGTGTGTCTATGTAGGAACGCATCACCAAGGTCGTCGAGATCGGTCGTGTATGTCTTCCGTTTTAAACTTTCTGCGCGAATTGGGAAACTTATAAGCACTCGGAATAGACCGTCTTGCACTACGGCTGGATCCCATTCATTATCTACGTTGGCTTCACGAGGAGTAACCCACAGCCTTCCCTCATCAAGTACGTCCTTCGCAGTTTCACCTTCAGGACACGTCTAACACATTTCCACGTTGTTCTAGACTAATTAGTCCTCTCGCCTAAAAGTCGAGGTCACTGTCGTCGGGCGTCGCATTAGCGTCACGTTATAGTGACTGTTGGAAACAAAGCTCGAGTCTGCGCCCCGCTCGTCGAAGGGTCCCTACTATTTCTTCGACAAACCTTTCTCGGTATTGGCCGGATGCTCCCGTGTCAAAACACTCCGCACATGAACATATGCATGTACGATATAATGCTGCAATAGATAATCCGACTCTCTTCGCATCTCCACGCGAGCTTGAAGTTCACTGTAAGCCTCAAGACCAACTATCGGACAATGTATGTATACCCACCACTGTCATGAACCTACGTCAAGTTATGTATGTGGTGTCCGGTTCTGGTTAAGGTGAGCTCTGATTCAATTTCTCCTTCACTTCCATGCTCCGGAGCGATGATTATATACGTCGTGGTAGCATGTAAAGGAGTCTAAGACACCCTTCGTGCTCTGAAACCATGTTGTTCGGTTAACCGCCTTTGCTGGTTTACGACGCGGGTTTTGTGGATATGACAAGGCCAGATATGAGCTCTCCTATTCTGCTACTTTTGCATCGTATTTCATTGTCCTCTTGATCCAATGTTTCGGTGCTGACATATCTGTCAGAATGTGTACATGTAATCGATATCTCTTAATACAACGGCAATAGGTGAACAGACACATACCACGGATCATTGGCCGGGTCACCAGTAATATCATCGCTCAATTGCAATGCTTACACTATGCCACAAGCGCGTCCCAAATCAAGTTTCTAAGTTGAGTGCTAAGTGCTGAGTGCTGAGCCTTGAACTTCTCGACCAGATTCAGACACCGGATCCCCCGTAGTTCCCCCCGGCGCCTTCTTTACTCAAGCAGAAGAAAAGGGATATTGGAGAAATCAATTACATGTTCAACACCAGCCATTGCGCTTAACATCCCACCACCCGCAGTATTGTGAGTGCCCTATGAGAAGTTAGCAGCATGGAATAGCTCCCAACAAGCCAAATATAGGGACGACAACACAGAACCCTGGCACGTCTTCGGCCATCATGCATGGACGAAGCTTATGGCCCATAAGCTTCCACAACAGAGGCTAACATGCGTATTCTTTGGGAGCGAGGAAGCTGCATTTAGCCTCTTTGTACTTCTTTACGCAGCAGGATAGGATGTTATCTGAGGGCTGAGAAACCCGCACTTTATCTCCTGTCCGTTCACCCTCGCTCATGTCGCACACGGCGTTCTGGCCAAAGGAAAATTTCTACTACCCTATCGGAAATACTCCTCCCGTTTGTCTGACAGATCATTTACCTCCGGAAGTGGATGCCAAGATCCTTCTCCTCGGGTGTGGTGATCCCAGGAATATTTTATACACTGTGAACGTGGACCATGGTATTCGTAAGTCTTGTAGCATTCTTCCTTCGTCTTATTGATTTAAGTATTTGATACTGAACAGCAACCCGTTTGATCGACATCACTTGCTGCGACTGGGGGCCTACTATCATGGGTAGCTAGGGACTTTCCTGGCGTCTATCTGATTCTCACTAAAATATTTACCACAGCACGCAACATCCTGCTTTTCACGTTCATCACAGATAACATCACGGCTAATTGGCTCACCCAATACTGGGCTATCTTCTACGATCTCTTCTTCGACAAGCAAACCGCATTGTTGCTGAACGATCAATGCCTAAAACTAGTCGACTACGCAACGGACATGGCCGCATGGAACTCCTCTTCATACGGCCGTTTTCTCAGGTTCACAACGCAAGACTCGTTGAATGAAGTTCGCCGATACTGGAGCTCGTATGCCGAGACGCTCAGTTTATCTGATTCAGAGCAGAATCAACTCAAGCAAATGTTTCGATCGCAAATGGAGGAAAAAGCGACCAAAGGCTCTGACCTGGAATGCGTCTACGCTGCTGCTCCGGCGTGCATATTATTCCCGTCGGAATCCTTCGGGACCCATACTCAATACTGGGAAACTGGTGTTACCACCCCCAACTCTGACCCTCACCCTACAACACAGATCAACCCGACATTCTTGTTTTCCATGGCCGGGCGCAAGTTCAATCTCCATTATGGGACAGACCTCTGCTCTTCCTTCCACTTTGCTCTTGCCTTGACTAAAGCCAGGTTCGAACACACGGCAGCCCCTGCTCTCGCGAAGACTGGGAGTGACATATGGAAAGCATGTCGCGCTCAGTTTTCGCAGGGGCCTCCAAATTCTCCTTCCATGACAAGTCCATGCCGGCATCCTTTAATGTCGTTGATTCTTCTAACTTGTCTGACCATCTGGGATTATTGAATATCATCATCGCGGCCATCCCTCTTCTCGAAAGAACCCCCTACACTGTTTTGCACACCAACTCCTTATTATTGTACGAATATCATCCCACGAAGAGAAGTGCCATTGAGAAGAGGGCGCTTCTTGACTTTCCATTGCTTGCGCTCCTTCTCGGTATTACCCCAATCTGCCATTCTTCGGGCTTGACGTTTCGTAATGGCTCCGAGAACGCAGGCTTTGCGATGATGTTCAAGGGCCGCCTTTACGAACGGATTTTCTGGAGATTCTCTGACTTCACTCATGGGAAATGGGATGGCACGCTTACCGAGCAAAAGCACGAACTCCGCTTCGCCCCTGCCGAGCTCGCTAATAAGCTGTTTGCTTTATACCTGAACATGTTTGACAATGAAAACGTTGACTCCTTACGTAATAAAATCGAAACCAAGGACATCGGTCTTATCACTATACAAAACCCCCACTACCATAGAGAAACATTCGCCCGCTTTCTGAGGCTCATACGCGCTGGTCATCACGTCGAGGTGGACTGGTCCCAAACTCTTGACCATTTCGTCGACCGTGTCACACGATCCGACAGCCTGTACTTTGGATCCAACAATTTTCAAAACCTTTTCGTAGATCTTCATCTATTGGGCGTTCGTTCCGAAAACCCACTCACTCCCGGGTTCGTTGTGGATAGATATGGCCCCAAGCCTGCCCCTTTTCAAACATGGGACCTCATTCCGTCATTTGTTTGTGTCGCTCTGAAGGTACCGCGTTCAGCGCTCAAGGTACTCGAAGATGAAGCAGGGAACCCCATCCTCGAATGCGAGACGTTCTATAAATTCCACAATACACACAGTTCAATTCGCCCCATCTTCGGCGACATTATCGACGCTCCTGGCACTCGGGGCCAAAAGATCATTGTTGAAGACCAACGCGGTCAGAATGATTTTGGTGGAAGAACCTCGCAATCTTCAAGTCGGGCTATGTATCAAGACTACTCCCATGGATTCCGTCCTATTTTATTCCAAGTTGGGATCACATCTACGGCTATTTTCCGCCAAAATCTCGAACCGGGATCACGTTTTTATCCTACGCGAACGGCCGGACAACGCAGGGGAACTCCAGCGGGTCGCTACTATGAATACCCTCCCAACTCGAGTCAGCGGCACTCCCACTCTTGGGACCACAGGGGTCTCCCTGGATAGCGAGGCCGGAAGCATTTCTCTATCCAAACGGCTGAACATCACGGCAGCAGCCGCGAAAGGCGCATTGGTGAATAAGTCACCTGTGGAAACCAAGCAAACGGCACCTTGTTGTATTGAAATATCCATTGGCGAACACCGGTATTCTCTATTCTATCCGATACCTGTTGACGGAACTCGATCAAAGACACGGATCGCCAGGAAATCCTCGTACGTCGAGGTATGTATCAACTATATCTTCACCGCTCAAAAACTGAGACCTCCCCCCCCAGGTCGAAGCACCTTCTCGTAGCTCCCCTCTCACACAGCGGACACTTCAACCATTCCCGATGACGCTCGACGTCAGCAAAAATGGCACTCGAACGACCTGCTGGAACGCTCCATATATCAATCTCGATGCCTACCCGATTCTCCCGTTCTTGGGAGACATCAAATGGGTCAATATACACCTCGGATTCTCCCTTTCACATGACGAGCGGAGGCGGCAGTATACCGCACATGCGGAGACCTGGGAACCCTTGATGAACTTCAAAATATCCATTGCCAACATATTTATTCAACTCGCCAGTAACCAGGTTGGAACTTATCTTCTTCAAGACCCCACTATGGAGCGTCCAAGGCCCTATGCACTTCTTTTTCTATCGTCGATTCGACTTGACCTATCGTCGGCCACAATAATCGGAGATGCAGCCATCATCATCCCAACGTCCCCTCCAATGATGAACATGCTCTCTCGCCACCTACACGGTAGCCCTTCCGCTATCATCAACACCTATGGCGAGGAAGTTCGTCTGTGGAAGCATGCTCTTCCCATATTCGCCGAACGCTGTCGACAATGGCAACACCTCCCAACATGTGAATATCAGAAATACGAGCGCGTGCCCCTATCGATGGAATACAACGATAGTCCACTATGCTCCTGCGGGAAGGGCAGGGACCTGGGTCCATTCTTGAAGAATGATCGCTGGAAAGAGCTGGCGCCGCATGCAACACGGATCGCAGTTAGCCTCGTGTTTCCTGTGGCATATTTGGAGAACGTCACAGAGGGCTCGTTCGAGACGATGTTGTCTGGTGCCTTTCCTGATCCTGACTCCGGTCCTGGAGGTTTTCCTGGGGCAGCTGGCCGGCAGACCCCTAGATGTAGTCGGTGTGGGAGTACGGGCAAGCCAAAACTTCTCCAATGTGGCGCTTGTCAAGTCGTAAAGTATTGCTCGAAGGATTGTCAGAAAGCTGATTGGAAGACACATAAGCATATTTGCAAGACGTTGGGAAAGCGATCGACTTGAACTTGGATGTTGTTCATGGTATTTAGGACTCGATGGATAAATAAACTTGTATTTCTTGATATATCAGGTACTGGTGCATGGACGCAGTCACTAAAGTCATAAATCTTACGGACACCAAAGGCAATTTGAACATCTGAATTACGTGGCAATATCTCAATATCAGTGGTACCACTTGACGCTGTCCCCCCTGAATTCCCGCCAGTGCCCGAATCTGACGCACTGTAACTAAGTTCAGCCACTAACCTAACCGCCTCAGCGAAATGGAAATGCGTACACAATAAGCCCTATGAACGCACGTCAAGTTGTGCGTGTGGTATCCAATTCCAGTTAAGGTGAGTTCTGAATCAACTTCCTCCTCACTTTCATACCCCGGAGCGATGATTATATACGTCGTGGTAGCATGTAAAGGAGTCTAAGACACTTTCCGTGCTCTGAAACCATGTTGTTCGATTGCTGGTTTACGACGCGGGTTTTGTGGATATGACAAGGCCAGATATGAGCTCCCTTATTCTGCTGCTTTTTCATCGTATTCCATTGTCCTCTTGATCCAACGTTTCAGTGCTGACATATCTGTCAAAATATATACATGTAATCGACATCTTCCAATACACACAGCGGATGGACAGATATCACAATAGCAGTGGACACGCCAACTGAGTCGTCGGGATTTTGGGCGGATCAAGCTCATGGTTCAAGTTTGTAAGCTGGGTGCTGGGCCTCGAACTTCCTGACCAGATCCCCACGGTACCCCCTAGCATATTCTTAGAACAGAAGGGGTACTGGAGAAATAGGTTATATGTCAATAGACATCTGCCGTCGTACTTAATACTTCACAAGCCGCAGTATTATGAGTGCCCCACAAGTCAGCAACGTGGAGTGGCTTCTGACGAACTAAATATAGGAATAATGACACAGGGCCTTGGCACGTCTCTGGCCACCATGCACGAATGAAGTTAAACTTCTGCAAAAATGCCTAAGTAGCGCACCTGGCGAACAAAGTGAGCGAGGTGTGTTTTTTCGTCCACGGGCCGCGTGGTCTACCCTCGACAGCGTAACATTGGTAACGTACTCCTTTACCCTTCCCATCTCACTCACCATCGCACGTTAGGCTCTTCGTCGTTCCCCCACCTGAGATTTCCACCTCTATCTCGACCTCGACGCGCCGTTGAACTCATCCACCCTATTCCCTCTGGACTCCGGCAGAGGTGGTCGAAAGACATGCTATAAGGCGACCCGACCGTGTTCCTCTTCGACCTCACCGCATGGGGCCCTGGGCATTCACAGCCCAGTCCCCTTCCTCCAAAGTCACATCCGTATTTGGACCTGCCATAACATAGTTTGATTATCGATAAGAACTGGCCTTCCGGACGAGACATGTGCATATCGCAAGCATAAGTGTCCTTTCCGGGCGGGGAAGCTGCATTTAACCTTTTTGTGCTTCTTTACGCAGCAGGATATCTGAGGTTGAAAACCCCGTGTTGTATCCCTCGTCTACTCACCCTCGCTCTCATGTCGCACACAACCTTCTGGCCAAAGAAAGTCTTCTACTATCCTATCGGAAATACTCCTCCCGTCTGTCTCACAGACCATTTACCTCCAGAAGTGGATGCTAAAATCCTTCTCCTTGGGTGTGGTGACCCCAGAAATATTTTATACACTGTGAACGTGGACCATGGTATTCGTGAGTGTCTCAGCGTTCTTCCTTCATCTTATTGATTTAAGTCCTTAATGAACAGCAACTCGTTCGATGGACGTCACCTGTTGCGACTGGGAGCCCGCCATCATAGGTAGCTAAGGATTCTCCTGCTGTCTATCTGATTGTCACTAAAATCCGTACCATATAGCACGCAACGTCCTGCTTTTCACGTTCATCGCTGATGACGTCGCGGCAAACCGGCTTACCCAGTACTGGACCATCTTCTACGATCTCTTCTTCGATAAGCAAACTGCATCGTTACTGAACGATCAATGCCTAAAATTGATCAACTGTGCAACGGACATGGTCGCCTGGAACTCTTCTTCATATAGCCGCTTTCTGAGGTTCACGACCCAAGAATCATTGAATGAAGTTCGCCGACATTGGGTTTCGTATGCCGAGACGCTTGGCTTATCTGATTCAGAGCAGAATCAACTCAAGCAAATGT
>MU151167.1:60116-77324 GCA_015584085.1 Macrolepiota fuliginosa MF-IS2 | reverse complement strand
TAGGTCAGCAGGGCCATGTGAGCTACAGCGGAGAGTAGAGCAGAGGGAAGAGATGGGTAGTTGTTTGAATGGACGTTGATAAGGACTTCTGACTGAATGCTGTTGAGTGATGTGTCACTGCCACATCGTCCATGTGAACCGGATCCAGGCACACAAGTAACTGAAGCCTGAAACCTGAGACCATCAGATTCTCAATATTCAATACAAATCACGAGTAAGCTGCGAAGATAGATCCATCGCTCTCTTTACTGCTCCAGGTGCCGGGTGAAGCCTAAGAAAGAAGGATAGTGACTTGCTCTGTGCTTGTTGGGTTGCAAATGTACGCAACAGTTTGTCTCGCTAATCACACCAGAGCCGTGCACCCAGTTCTTGAGGCAGATACTGAAGACTGTCATTAGAGGGAGCCCGAGTAAGAGGTCACACGCGGAACAAAAATAGTAACAGAATCTCGCGACAGCGGCAACTATGGCCCGCCTTGTATCGTGTGGGCACTTCGGGGTTTATACGGGGGTCGAGGGTACACCCGTTCACCGCCAACAGCTGGAGGGCGGGTATAGCGTAGGGGTGTATATAATTTCGGGGAGTCAAATTCAAATTTTCGAGAGTGAAGCGAAGTTCCTCTGCCCGACTCTGCGCAAGATCTGACGAGTGACGCAGGGATATATATTCGAGTTTTCCCATGATGTTGTTGTAGGATTGCTGCCATAGGTACCAGGAGATGGTCCACTCGCGAATCCATCAGACGGTCAGGCCCTGGGCCAACAGCGAAGCGTAGCTAAACTCTGGATCATAACCACGGTTGAACGCCAATATCGACAAAGTGAAGACACCCAGAAGGCAGGAGTAGCTGAGGTGTTTGTCTGGTGTTTGTCTGTGGTGGTCGGAATCAAAAAGTAATTGTGTAAGTGCTTGTTGTGACACATGATCAGTACAATGACCGACCTCTCCGTTAGTTTCAACGCCAGTCAGGCCGGCCATGAAGCTCTTGCCGCCCTTCGGAGGGAATCTCTGGACATTTACAACCGACTACACTCCATTCAAGAAGATACTGGCTTCGTAAACCATGTCCATGGTCATTATCCCAATCTTCCATTTTTACGTGCGTCCACCATCATAGTGATTGATTGACTCTCCCGCTAATGCACCTTTTTTCTTCCTTTGCGCGAAGATAGCCAACCTGCGCTGTGGTGCTTGGTACACAGATCCAGCCTTTGTCAGTCATTGTCAGACTTAGAGAAAAAACCATGAACCAATGCAAGTCTAGGCAAACGATACGCCTGCGTATTTCAAGTCCACCGATGGTCACACTGGAAACTGGAGCTTTAACTTGAGAAGAGCCAACTTGCATCTATTAGCCCTCATTGCTGAAAAACGTGGGTGAGTACATATCTACTTCATCTCTAGAAGAAATGACTTATTCCGGTCTTGGTTAGAATAGTTCTCGTGGACTCAACCCGGGCTGGTAAACGGATGCCGGACGCGTTATCCAAGACTGTCCCTATCTGGTGTACTGTTGTTAACCGCGCAATCCTCATTCGCCGTCATCGGGGCACTAGTTACGATCACGTCTCGGATTGGGATACTCAACTGTACGTACCTCCTGGAGTTGTCAGTGCTCAAGAACACGATCAAATTGTGAAGAAGATAGGCGGATGGGCGAATGCTCTAGCTGTGGGTCCCTGGTTATTTCCTAACTGTGACTTGGACTAACTTTTCCTTAGGATTCTTCGTTTGATCTTCCTTTAGATCTACCAGCGCCTCTCCGACCACTCTGGATCACACCCTCCACGACGACTTTCCCAGTTCTCAATATCAACTCCGAATCACCATCTTTCCTTCCTATCGTTTGTCTATCCGCATCCAAACGGGTCGAAGCGGGCACGGAAAGACGTGTAGCTGGCTATGCTTATGTCCAGGGATCCGGAGATGATCACGAATTATGGGGAATGGTGTGTCCATTCTCACCTATCATCACAAACACTTCATTAATATTTCTTTTCATAGGGATTGACTCCTCAGCTCTTCTGGAAACACCGCCCCAAACTTATTTCGTCTCCTCGCAACGAGTTAGAGAATTTGATCAAGCAGATCCTGTTGCCGTCATCATCACCCTCTGCTTCGCCACATATATTTCCTAAGATGCCAACATCAGTGCCCATCCAAAAAATTGATGGACGGATTTGCCTCGCGTCATTTTCGTCATTGGACCTCGGGTCTTTGCTATGCTCTCTACGCTCACAAAATGCCGAGAACCCGAAGGCCGCCCATATTGTCCTGGACTTCTCTTTATCCGACACTGGCGAAGCCGTTGTTCCAAACGCTAACAATACTTCCATTTGTAATATTCTGCACATCCACGCAAACCCCAAAACCAAGCCCAAATCTGATGCTCACTTTCTACAACACGTCCTCCCAACCGCCACCCCGTTCATCCGATCTCATCTATCCACTAGCGCATCGAACACAGTGTATATTTTCGAGGGGTGTGGAAATGACCCTGGAACCCGATTGGATCCGAGCATCGGCATCGCGGTCGTCGCAATGCAATTATTATTTGACAAAAGTGGAAGATGGCTAAAAGAGGGTGCAACGCAACAAGGCAACTCCTTGTGTTCATGTTTTGAACTACATTCGTTGACTCCCTTGTTTTTAGCCGACAAACAATCCGTTCGCACACGTTTGGAATGGATAATCGAAAGCGAGCCTCGGGCCAATCCGTCCCGTGCAACCCTCAAACGGGTCAACGAGTTCCTACTTACGCCTTCCGCCTATCTTATCTACGCGAAATCGTAACATCCGGTTCTTATGGTAGTTGCGATCTTGTCCTACGTACCTATCTATCCCCAAACATATATATGAGTGTACCTTATTCCCAAGTCCCTACGCACAACCAAATGAAATTCCATATGACCCCTAATAATACAATAATTTATGCACCCAGCATAGTAATATTAGATCGGGTATGATTAAAAAAAGAAAGCGAACATGACAACCAGCAACCAACTCGCTGACACGATATCCCAAGATCACCCTCCCTTTGTCACGTCAAGCGTCAAGCGGAAGCTGAGAAAATGCAATGGTAACCACCAGCCTATCAGGGCCATCCATCTCCATAACTTTCGCAGACATAAGTATGCAAAAAAGCGGCAATCGATCAAAAGAAATCTAAACGGAAAACCGATTTGGACTTGTCTTGAATAATATACCGTCCCACAAGCCACTGATTGCACTCCCGTGTAGTCGATGGCGCATTAGGAGTCCACCACTTTTGCCTCTTGGGGATGGGGGTGGCTCATCATCGATAGGTGCATTCAGAGCGGCGTCTGCATCCTGATCGTTAAGCTTTCGGCGGTCGAAGGGCGCCTTAAATATCCTGTGCTGAGCAAATGCAAGAACCGGTCTTTATGGAAGGATGAACAGAATAAGTCATGTCATGCGTAAAAATAGTAAAGGGGGTTGACGTACATCACTCCAAGTGAGACTCCTACAATGATCTGCGTGGCCATTGTGGGTTTGTAGCCTTTTGTCATGACGTCCTATGACAGACAGCGTGTATGAGCCAATGATGAGGGTGGGAGATAAGGTTAGAACTCACGACTATGTGCGACGAATTTCTATCGAAGAGAAAAATTAACCCGCTGCCCATCCCAGCCTGCTTATGCAGGATGAGGTCTACCCCGAGGGCAGTCAAGAAAGTGCCATTAGCGGCACAGCCGAAAAGCTAGGGAAAACCCGATCGTCAGTTGAGATGAGGTTGATTGTTAATAATAGGAGACCTCACAATACCACTCCTCCGATACTGCGCCCATGCGATCCACAACCCGCCGAGGACACCAAATACCGCGATCAGCACCCAGGTCAACGCGTATCCAGTACCGCTCCCATCATCACCGACAGGAATCAACAACCCTGATCGTAGTAACATTACACGCACACCGAAACTCATCCCACCCATAGCTCCCAGCGCAACTATTCCTGCAATCCTGCCAAACTCAAAGCAGCCGAGGATGAAACCAACGAGAAAAAACCCAAGAACGATAATCGTGAGGAAGATATCTGGAATGCCAGTGGCGCTCATGGTATTGATAAGTGACGCCCAAGCTATAAAGACTTCAGAAGAGAAAGACCGTTGTGAAAGGAGAGATAACCCACAAGCGACGGCGATGACAAGACCAATGCCTACGCCTGTCGATATACGCCACCCCCTAAACCCAACCAGGGATAACGGAACTCCAACGAGCAATGTGAAGACCATCCATATTATTACGGGTGCGCCGAGTCCTTCCCCGCTTCCATCCGTTGCAGGTCCTTGGGCAACGGGCTGAAGGGTGGTCGGATTGAAAGCACGGAGCTTCCCCGTAAATGTGTCGTTTTTGAGGATGTACCGGTCGCGCGACTGAAGGTGGGGCGAGTTTGTGGATGAAGGAGTGTCAGACAGGGGTATAGCCAGAACAGTGGAAACCATGAAAAGGTGTATAATCACTAGTAGAAGCCGCGAGACCGCCGCTCGCGTCCACATCAAAACACCAACAAAAACTGAGGTCAAGCTCAGTTTTGAGAGAATAGGAAAAACTTGTGGTCGAAAGTGAAGGACGAAGTTAAAGGAATGTCTGATACGAGCCTTTCCGCCTTGTGAACATGGGGGTGAGAACAACAATACCTCAGTCATGCGCCTGCGTCCGCAAGGTATTTATGGCATCAATTTGGCCCGTTCTCAGCTGTCGTGACGACGACAATTGCAGACGACGCGATCAACGGGTAGATATTCTGATGGCGAAATTGAAATGCCGTAAGGGAAGGATCACGTGAACAACGGTAAGTAGTGTCCCCAACGACGGAAAGGGCGAGAACCGAGATTCGAGGATCCAGGATAAAACA
Source organism: Macrolepiota fuliginosa MF-IS2 (assembly GCA_015584085.1). NCBI lineage: Eukaryota > Fungi > Basidiomycota > Agaricomycetes > Agaricales > Agaricaceae > Macrolepiota > Macrolepiota fuliginosa. Next base: position 72,446 of record MU151167.1, on the reverse strand, counting down.
TTGGCGGATATGGAGTTCAGTGCAACTTTTCGAGGTCGGAAAACAGCTTTGCAGGTAGGGCAGACAACTGTTTGAACGGGTCTCAGCAATACTGGAAAGACCTGCAACAGCGTGGCTCAGTTCAACCAAGGAGGGTATAATCTATAAGAGACTGTGATTACACAAAGATGTATCAAAGATTGCATGACACCCCGGAACAGTATCGGACCTGTAGATATGGGTGAAGAAGATCAGTCTTCTAACAAAATAGATACCAAGCCACAAGGGAAAAAAAGCTCAGCGCTGCCCAAGGCAGACTGATAGGGTGATCTCGTCTCTCCATCCGACATAGAGCTCCGAATGCCGCAGACCCATCACCCTGGCATAGCCAATCCAATAGAGGCAGCGAACCAGATTGTATGCACGAAACCACACTTGTGGGCATGAGCCTTCAGCCCACATGCTTTGACCGCGCAGGTTGCAATGTATCGTCCGCATATAATAGCGATAACCACATCCGGAGACCACTCAAAACAGAGTAAAAACACAAGAAGTGCTCTGCCTGAGCTCGGCTTCTGAAACGACCTCGGTTGTAGCAACCCGAGTGGGATTGTCTGACTCTGCCTTTGCTGCGAGGTCATAAGTCTTCAGACCATTGCAGCCCGGAAATTTCAATGAGCCATGTATGTTAGTCCAGCCTTACAATAAGCCATTATGGGCTTGAATGGCGAATCGGGTACACGGACTCTGGATCGGTTCGCTGGGTTGGAAAGGCAGCCATGGCAGGTTCTGCGAATCCATCGCACGTCGACGGAGTCGAACCTTTTACTAAAACATCTTTGCGAATATATAAGCAAGGAACACGGATACTCACCTCACATTCCCGAAGATTGTTGTAGTCCATAACAGAGGCGGAGAAGCGTAATGATCAACGGCTCCGCGTGAGAATACATGCGTGGGAACGATTACTTCAGCCAAAATGTGTTCTTGGTCGAACACGTCGACGGAGGTTAGCGCCAGCAACGGTTACAACGCCTCCACAACAATCACGTTTCTTGCGCTGCTGAAATTATGAATCTCTTTCGTCTTCTAGGTGAGTTTGACTTCGCTCAATGCGTGCTTTGACGATGTTGACGCCGTGGATCAAGGTGACTTGTCACATTTGGCTTCAATATTCATATTATTGCATAAAATCCAAACGACCCGCTCGTGTCGAGGTGAGCATTTCGCCTGACCTTAATCTGGCACAATTTCTAACCATAAGCTTCGATAATTAGGCATTTCGTTCAAGACACAAGCCCTCTATGTTCTCGTCTTTGTGGCTCGCTACCTGGACCTCTTCTACCGCTATGTCTCCTTGTATAATTCCATCATGAAGCTATTCTTCATTGGCAGCACCTGCTACACCCTTTACCTCATGAAATACAAGTACCGGTCAGCCCCACTATTCTGCCCTGTCCCCTTTGCCTGCAACTCACTCTCCTCATTCTCAGCCCGACCAATGATCCCTCGATTGATACCTTCCGCATTGAATACCTCGTCGGCCCTTGTTCCATCCTCGCCCTCATCTTCAACTACAAGTTCACCTTCACAGAGATTCTGTGGTCATTTTCCATTTTCCTTGAGTCTGTCGCCATCCTCCCCCAGCTCTTCATGCTCCAGCGGACGGGCGAAGCGGAGACCATCACCACCCACTATCTTGCTGCGCTCGGTGTGTACAGGGCACTTTACATCCCCAACTGGATCTACCGGTATGTCCTACCCACAACCCCAAGACTGTCACATTCTAATAATACATCACGTGTCTTCCGGGGCTATTTTAGTTACTTCACGGACGGAATTGTTGATCCTATCGCGGTGACCGCAGGTCTCGTCCAGACGGGGTTATACGTCGACTTCTTCTATGTGTACTTCACCAAGTACGTCATCCCCCCCCCAGCTTATCAACCTCATCTAATCTATCCACCTACACCAGAGTATTGCAAGGACAGAAGTTTGAGCTGCCTGCATGAGTGCATAGACATGTATCGGTATATTTCTGTATTCCTGGCTCTAGATGATGGGAATATGAGTTTTAGCTTGGGTCGGACATAGACGATGAACGTTTCCTTGCCATAATCTGTGGAGAGCAGGTCATCTCCACCCGTAATTGATAGCCGCCTTTACATTGAACATGGCGCAATAATCTGCGATACCTCAGCCCCTTGGTTTCCTATGTTAATAGCCCATGTCGCAAGTGGATCTAAACGCAGCTGTGCTCCCCGTGTACTCATCAGAAATTCAGCTCATTGCACCATGATCATTCACTGAAAGCTGAGAACCAATCCGGAGGATAATTCACTACTTAGAAATCCATGCTCAAGATATCGCCTTCGAAACATATGGCAGTTTGTCATTGACGCTTCGCGAACTTATTCACATGATCACATCTTGAAGTACAACCTACTATGACGCGGACTTTGTCCCAGAGTCGGAAAGAGTCTTTAGCGAAATGATTCTGGCGAGTTGATACTTTATCTATAAAAGGTATCTGGTATTCATAATGTTTAACAGGTTGAACTTCTCTCGCTCACATCTCAAGACTTCCCTTCCCAAACACGAGTAAGGGAGCCATCTGGAACAGCCGAGACTTGAAAATGGACCATTACTTAGCATGTTTTGGTGCAACACTTTCACGGTTATTTCCACCCCTCTACTATATCTAGGCCTCTTCCACAGCTTCACTCCGTCACCACCCTTAACACCCCAATCGATATCTTATGCGCGTTATTACCTCAGCTTTGTTTTTTGTTCTCCCTGCCCTCTCCAGGGCAACTTTGAACCAAAGGCAAATATGTCTTCCACCCAGCACAGCTCTATGTTGTACGCCCGTCGTGCTCCCAAATGCTCGTCTCATTGACTCTCTGGGGTCATCTTAACAGGTGTCTCTATCAACCCTCCCGATACATCTGCCGTACTCGCAGTTCTCGCACTCGTTGGACTCCCCGCCATCCCCATTCCTGGTGGCGTTGGCCGTAAGTCCGTGTTCCCCCTGTCAATGACCAGGTTGTTGATCATATTTTATCGATTATAGTGACTTGCTCCTCGCCCGGTCTACTGGGGATCTGGTAATATTTTCACCGTCGTCTTCCGTTACGACCAACTTACACATGTTGACAAAGTCCCGCTGGAACTACTCGTACTTGTTGTTTGTTGAATGACTTGGTGAGTTCTCCACAGCTCTCTAAGCCCAGACAAGGGAGGAACGTGATACACATGGCAGGACGGAATAATCGCGTTCGGATGCACCTGAGGTTCAACTAGGCAAAGTAACTAACCTGGATACCTGCACGTTGGTCGTTCAGTCTTAACGCCGTGTCCTCACATTGGTATCTGATAAGCCCTAATACAAACGACCTATTCCAGTTTGTGTGATCATTCATAGTCGCTCATCCGGTACTGTTGCGAATCCTGTTCAGTTTCAGCACTTGGTTGGTGTTGAGGATGCGAACGCTGCCCAGACTGTCCACTTGACCGGACTCTTATATCCGGATACTGGCACCGACCAGTTGAATTCCCGAGTTTATATGAAGGAGCGCTCGTCGCATGGTCGCTCGAGGTCCAATGCCAGGCTTGGTATTTGAGCAGAACGATGAGGGCAGTGACTTTTTTTTCATATGTTCCTGATAATTCTTATTATTAGGATCCAATTATTAAGGCAGAATGCTTGGGAAAACCTGTCGTTCGCTCTAATTTTTGGCCTTTTTATATGGTGGTTATGCATGGAAATGGTAGGTAGCCCACTATTCCTGATGAATGACGTCATTGAATAAGTATAGTGTACCGGCCAACACAACCGCTTTCTTTAGCTCAGTGTTATGCTCTGTTGCAGCTACCCAACGTGCACGGACGAAGCGCTACCGTAACTACTTACTCTTGTTGCTCACTGAGTGATTTCTATAGTAAGCTTTCCCCAGTTCTCTAAGCCTGGTAAGTGAAGAGCTTAACACCTCATTTACTCAAAGAGGGCCAGGCACTGAGAAAGGCGGCCCGCTTAAAGGGCGCAATCATCTCGCTCTCTCCGGTGGGCCGGCTCAGGGCCGGGAAACTTGCGCCCGCGCCGATATGTCTTCATGAAAACTGGAGAAATTTGCCCTCCATCACCTTAGCCAGTACCACGATGTCGATCCATACATACCAACTACTCGACGGCACTTCAATCCCATGGTTAGCCTGGGGAACCGGTACGGGCGTAAAGGGAAGTGAAGACACCATCGAGAAGGGAATGTTGGCAATCAAAAGCGGTATAAACCATATCGACACTGCACAGTTGTATAAGACCGAATCGGAAACTGGAGAGGCTATCAGGCGTTGCGCGGTCGACAAAGACCAAGTATATGTCACCTCAAAATGTACGTAGACTCAATTGGACCTCTAGAGTAATTACTAACGATCCGAGGTCTGTATAGTGTCGTGGGATCAGGAGGGGAAACCGGTTCCGTTGGATGAGGTCCGAGCCCGTGTTGAAGGATCCATCAAAAGGCTTGGATTCATCCCAGACCTTTTTCTAATCCACAACCCTTTCGTCCCCGCTCCAGGTGAACTCAGGGCTATGTGGAAGATCTTTGAGGACCTTAAAGACGAGGGAAGATTGAAAAGCATTGGTGTCAGCAACTTCAGACCTCAGGATCTGGAGGTTATCTTAACCGGTACAAAACACAAGCCCGCAGTCAATCAAGTACTCACGACCCCTTCTATATCGTGATCGATGTACTGACATTAATTGCTAGCTTGAATTCCACCCATACACCTTGGCACACCTTACTCCTCTCTTGGCTCTACATGAAAAACATGGGATTATCATCCAATCCTACGGTTCGCTTTCGCCCATCCTTCGTCATCCCACCGGTGGCCCCTTGAAGCCTGTTCTCGAGAAGGTTGCCGCTAGATTATCTCAGGAGAAGGGAAAGCCCATTGACGCCACCTCGGTACTGATCTTCTGGATCCGCGCACAGAATGTGGTGCTCGTCGGCGCAAGCGGGTACCCTCAACGCATTGAAGGACTTGCAGAGCTTGCGAAGTCTCCGCAACTGCTGACCGATTCCGACATTGCTGAGATCAGCGATGTTGGAAAGACGATCCATTTCAGGTTTTATGTAAGATACTGCCCTTTCGTCTTGCAAAACTGCTTGCTAACACCCGTATTTAGAAGGAGCATATGTCGGTCGACTTCCCAGTTCCCCAACTTCCAAGCCAATGAAGAATTCTGTAGTATTATTCCTATGTTATTGGTTGTCCGTTACGAGTGGATAACACAGATGAATTGAATGCATGCTGACCGTTTGAGAATTGTCGGAGCCCATGCCAGGAGACCAGCTAGGTCGAGGGTTTTCGTATGCATATACAGTAAGGGATGAGCGAGTAAAAACATATCGTGTCCTCTTTCCTCTAATTTCGACTTTCGCTAGGGGAGCTAGGAGTGCTAACATCTTCGTCACCACCCTTGACACCCCAATCGATACCTTATACGCGTTATTACCCCGGCTTTGTTTTTTGTTCTCCCCACCCTCTCTAGGGCATCTTTGAACCCAAGATAAATATGACTTCCACCCAGCACAGCGTTATATTATATGTCCGCCGTGCCCCAAATGCTCATCTCTCTGAGGCTATCTTAACAGGCGTCTCTATCAACCTCCCTGATACATCTGCTGTACTCGCAGCTCTCGCACTCGTTGTACCTCCCGCCATCCCCATTGCTGGCAAAATCGGCCGTAAGCCCGTGTTCTGTTCGTCAATAACCAGATTGTCGATTGTATTTCATTGATCACAGTGATTTGCTCCTCGCCCAGTCTACTGGGATCTGGCAACATTTCCACTGTTGCCTTCCGTTGTAATCAACTCACATACGCTGGCGAAGGCCCGTTGGAACTACCCGTACTTGCTGTTTGTTGAATGGCTCGGTGAGTTTTCCCAAGCTCTCTAAGCGCATACAAGGGAGGGACGTGATACACACAGCAGGATGGAATAATCGCATTCGGATGCACCTGGGGTTTAACTAGGCAAAGTAATGAACCTGGATACCTGCACGTTGGTCTTTCAGCCCTACCGCCGTGTCCTCGTACTGATATCTGATAAGCCTCGATATAACTGACGCCCAGTTTGCATGATCGATCATAGTCGTTCATCCAGTGTAATTGCGAATCCTGTACAGTTTCAGTACTTGGTCGGTGTTGAGGGTGTGAACGCCACTCAGACTATTTACCAGGACGGGAGCTGGTATCCAGGCACTAGCACCAACTACTTGAGTTCCCGAGGTTATACGAAAAAAGAGCGCCGCTCTGGGCCCAATATCAGGCCCGTACTCGAATACTTGAGCAAGATATCGAGGACAGTGGCCTTTTCTTCATAAGTTCGGGTGCTGGTAATTCTTACTACTGTGATCCTGGTTCATAAGGCGGAACGCTTGGTAAATCCCGTCATTCACTCCAACTTTTGACATTCCGGTCTATGGTGGCTGTGGCCCGCTATTCCTCATGAATAACGTCATCGAATAAGTATTTGGCACAACTCGTTCGGTGTCATGCTCCCCCGCAGCCACCCGACGTGCATGGACGAGGCGCTACCGTAACTACACAATATTAGGAACATACACCACGGGATCATATCAAAAGGAAAGTAGAATGTTTTATATAGGGGCTCACCTCAGCGTCACGAAAATACGTTAACAACTGAGGATACGCCACCTATCTGTAAGTCTTTTTATATGTGTGAATAGCGGAAACAAATAGAAACTGTACAATTCTGTCGACACCTTCGAACGGCCCATCGCTGCATGGTACAACCGGAAACATTTAGGCTGAACCCGCTTTTGGTGAGAATACGAAATGCGAAACATAAAAGGAAAGAAGAAGGACAAAGGGGAAAGACTTCCTCATATTGCGCGTCTCTCCCAACACGCACTCTTGTTTCTCGTCGAGTGGGTTCTGCAGTAAACTTTTACTAATTCTCTAAGCCTGATATATAAGAACTTGACAGAGGGCCAGGCAAGGCGGCCCGCTTAAAGGACACGGTCATCTCGGTGGGCCGGCTCAGGCGAACCTGCGCCCGCGCCGATATGTACCCACGAAAACTGGAGGAATTCGCTATCTATAACCTTAATCAGTATCACAATGTCGATCTATACATACCAATTGCTCGACGGCACTTCAATCCCGTGGTTGGCCTGGGGAAGTGGTACGGGGCTGAAGGGAAGCGAAGACACCATCGAGGAGGGAATGTTGGCAATTAAAAGTGGTATATATCATATCGACACCGCACAGTTGTATAAGACCGAATCTGAAATCGGGGAGGCTATCAGGCGTTCCGCGGTCGACAAAGACCAAATATATGTCACCTCAAAATGTATGTACACAGTTAAATGGACCTCTGGAGTAATTGCTAAAGATCAAGATTTGTACAGTGTCGTGGGATCAGGCGGGGAAACCAGTTCCGTTGAATGAGGTCCGAGCCCGTGTTGAAGGATCCGTCAAAAGGCTTGGATTCATCCCAGACCTTTTTCTAATCCACAACCCTTTCATCCCCGCCCCAGGTGAACTCAGGGCGATGTGGAAGATCTTTGAGGACCTTAAAGACGAAGGAAGATTGAAAAGCATTGGTGTCAGCAACTTCAGACCTCAGGATCTGGAGGTTATCTTAACCGGTACAAAACACAAGCCCGTAGTCAATCAAGTAGTTACGGACCCCTTCCATTCCGTAGCTGATGCGCTGACATTGATTGCTAGCTTGAATTCCACCCATACACCTTGGCACACCTTACTCCTCTCTTGGCCCTACAGGAAAAGCATGGGATTGTTACCAAATCTTACGGTTCACTTTCGCCCATCCTTCGTCATCCCACCGGCGGCCCCTTGAAGCCTGTTCTCGAGAAGATTGCCGCTAGATTATCTCAGGAGAAGGGAAAGCTCATTGACGCCACCTCGGTGCTGATCTTTTGGGTCCGTGCACAGAATGTGGTGCTCGTCGGTGCAAGCTGGTATCCTCAGCGTATCGAGGGACTTGCAGAGCTCGCGAAATCTCCGCAACTGCTGACCGATTCCGACATTGCTGAGATCAGCGATGTTGGAAAGAAGATCCATTTCAGGTTTTATGTAAGATTATTTTTTTTCGTCTCGCAAGACTGCTTGCTAACACCCGCATTTAGAAGGAGAATATGTCGGTCGACTTCCCAGCTCCCCAACTCCCAAGTCAATAAAAACATCTGTAATATGACTCCTATGTTATCGGTTGTCCGTTACGAGTTGGCAGCACAAATAAATTGAACACATGCTGACCGAAGTTTGAGAGTTGTTGGAACCCATACCATGAGACCAGCTGGGTCATTGTATACATGTACAATAGGGGCCGGGGCACCGCGGGATGGGCAGGAGAAAATAGATCGGGTCCTTATTCCTCCAATTTCGACTTTCGCCAGGGGAACCAGCAGAAGTGCTAGCATAGTGTGATTGCCTTTCGGAGCATTCATTCCTGCGTCATAGACGCTAACGCTCATATAATTACGGCTAATCACGACATGGTTCAAGGGAATCCAGGATCGACAGACTACAAAAAGACTAAACAAGGATTAAACATGACTTGTCTGCCTCCCGTAACAAAAATCTCCCCCCGCTCTTACCTGCTTAGAGGCCTCTATGCTGATCACAATGCGATTTATTCTTACTGCTACCTTTCTTATATTGGCCACGTTCGTCCGCGCTACTCCCGCGCCTTCGCATGCAGTCCGCGACGATCCAGGTTGGCAGTTTCAGCCAATAGGCACTGTTAACCCAGGAAGTGATCCCCACAAGCCGCCGCCAGGTGGGGGCCAGACAAACAGTGGGACGAGTAATACGGGCAACGATGGGACGGGCGGTGGAACTAGCAATGGGACGGGTGATGGAACAAATAATGGGACTAACAGCGGAACAGATGGCGGAACAGATGGTGGTACAAACAATGGAACGACCAACGGTTCCAATGGTGGAACAGGTGATGGGGCGAACAGTGGGACAACCGGAGGAACAAGCAGTGGGACTGGAGCGAACGGTGGGACGAGTGGTGGGACTGGAGCGAACGATGGAACAAACGGTGGAACAAGCAGTGGAACGACTGACGGTCCGAAAGATGGAACAACAGGAGGAACAAGCGGGGAGAGCAGCGGGACATAGTCACAGTATCTTACTATTTAGCGTCAACCACTCAGTCTCGCCACGCCTTCTTTACTATGGATACTGGATACCTAACAAAGCATAATACAAAGTACATTTCGAGGGGGGTAGAGCTACAAACTAATTTGTGTCCCATTCGTACAAAGTAGCCATAACCAGCCACTTGATTCTTGTCCGTTTCTTCCTGACGGTAATTGTAGTGAGGATATCCCAACCCTTCGGGTCAGTCTTCACCAGTCTGTGAGTTTGCTTCAGCAATGGGTATCAACAAAGGGCTCTCCAAAGGATGAGCTCGTTCCTTGCCCTTGCCCTTGCCCTTGCCCTTGCCCTTGAAGTTCGGTCCGTTAACAGCGTGATTGTACAGCTTGGCCGCTTTATCACTGGTATTGCGCACACCGACAAGGCGATGAATATCTCGGATGTATGCAAATTGTTCAATCAGAGCAGGTTTGTTTCCAAGCGAACGGCTGAGAACGAGGATGCGGAGGAAAGAAGGGAACGGAAGCGATTCCAATTGATATTTTGAAGTGCTAGAAGGTGAGGAGGGAGATGAATCGGGCGATGGCGCCACTGGGGAAGAAGACGTAGAAGCCACCTGTGCGGAAACAGATGCGGCGTAAAGGATTGGGAGAAGCCGGTTAAACTCTGGTGAAGGTGATCCAGAGTCCGAAGGCTCGAGGTCATCAATCATGATGAGGGTCGGGTACAACTTAGTCTGCTCTGTATGGCTCAGAGAGGACAGTGCGCGCAGCAGTGACTGGAAGCGCGAAAAGTCTTGAGACTCGGCTGCCTCGGCTTCTTCACCGATGGCGAGGTCAAAGGCATTGGCTAGAGATGGGTTGAAGAGGGATAGCTGGTATATCAAGCCATTCACCATGTGCAGAAGTGGGCCGTCTTGCTTCGTCTTGCTCCCTTGGCTGAAAGAGTAGTATGCAGCAGGAAACCCAATGAATTTAGATGCTTCGAGAAACGTAGCTGCCGCTTGTTTCTTAGTTCCAGCCTCGAGCTTTCCATGAAGCCAAAGTACCGAGTGTTCCGCATTATGATCGACTAGCCACTGGGTGATTTCCTGGAATGTAGCATTATCATGAAAAGGTGCCTCATTCCCCTGATCTTGGAGACGCGGGAAAGTCGTTTCGGCCCCTTTAAGCTTCCAGACGCGAGGATGTTGAGTAGCAGCTGGTAAAATAATGCCAGTAAAACATTAGACAAGGACAACGGCGGCCTAAAGCTGCTTCCACCCACAGAGGATCGGCTTCGGGGATTCATTTTCGCCAAGCTTCTGCGAAAAAGCTGTCCCAATTCGACGAAGCTCCGTCTCAATAAAATTTAGTCGCCGATTGTCTATATTTATTCATAATTAGAAAGACAATACAGGTTTCCAGAATGAGCTTGCCTATGTCGGATGTCTCCGGTCGGTGAAGTTGGAGGAGTAACCAGAATCCACGAAGAGTATAATTTGCTCGTTCAGCAAGTTCTTTGGAAACACCGGCAGGTGACATCGATGACTTATCACCAACTGTCATATATCTAGTGGTTTGTCGAAGAAAAAACCAGGCGTAGTTCTCGAGTTCGTACGACAATTCCTTACGAGCGTGAGCTTGTATGTACTGGATTTTACAACATGTCAGGGTGAAGAGAGGTCAGGGGAAATATTTAACATACGCTGCCCATCTGGTGGATGAACTTAGAGAGGACTATATAATATGCCCGTCTCTGGGATTTAAATGCGTCAGGTGACGTCATGGAAAGGTTGAATAGGAGGCTCACAGACGGATCAGTGAGCGCGGCAACAAAACTATCCAGCGTTTTGATGGCGTTTGAGACCATTACTGGGTAGTCTTCAAACACTATCTGCGCCCGCGACTCGCCAGAGGGAACCTCGGTGTGACCATAGCTTCTGAGGAGTACCTCCAGATACATCGGCTGAAACCCTTCTGTCGGCTTGAGCTCGATCGTAAAGGGGCCTGTCGCAAGTGTACTATGTATAAGAAAATTCAAGTCAATTTTGCGTGCAAACTACTCACGAGGAAAGTGAGAGTTCTGTTTGTTCAGGAGCTCAGAGACAGTGAAAAAGTCGGACTCTCCGATCGTTGGCGATTCCTTCAATAGAGTTCGCCTCTCCACACCGAAGGAAAGCTCCTGAAAAGGAAAGACATTGATGCTATCAGAACTGGTAGTTAGCCATGCGCTTGAGAGGTGTGCGGTACGTCGATGTACCTATCAGACGTCTCCTCCACAAGAAGCCCAGGCCCGCCTGGACTTGGTGTCTTCCAAGAGGTGACATATTTCCTATCGCCACATTTCATGACAATCCTATAGTGTTTGAGCCTAGCTGCCGTTACACCAGTAATCCTGACGACTGTAGGAACTGAGCGATTGCCTAAGTAGAGGGGGGCAATTTCACCCACAATAAAAGTTTGTTCCAATTTTCTGCCTCTTAGAATGTTCACTAGAAGATAGGGGGTTTAAAATGCCGGTTATAGGTGCAGAGTCCCAGACGTACTCCTGATCTCCCATTCTCTTCGACCGCGATGGGGAAAAAAGGTCGCTGAAGCTTAGGCGGCGAGCCTTTCCATTGGTATTTCCACCCTTAGTGGACATTGAAGACATGATGGTGCGAGCAAGTGATGAAAGCTGTGCAGGATGAGTGATTCTGACCTCAAGTGGTGATATATATATAAGATGGACTGCATACGCGCATAAGGAGCCAAGGACACACACAGCCTTCGAGCGCTTGCTTCCCATATGGGAAGTAACAATAGCACTCGATCATGGTCTTAGAACATAAATGGAAAATAAGAATCCATGTTCTATTCTTCCATGACACTGGCGGGCGGATAAGTAAGCGCTCGGATAATATTCACTGATCCCGATAGCGGAAAGGTGGTGGGGCGGCAGCCGGACAAGAAGCCTGCAAGAAGCCATTATGCGTGTTCATCCCATCCAACCCTGGGTTGTATCATATAGTTGTGAGCCCAGGGCATTCGGACGCCATAGGAAAGGTGGGAACCGGAGTTATGGAAGAAAGAAGGACAATGCACTGGGCGCCAAGTGGGACATCAGTGAAAAGGTCATGCTGGTCATGTGTTGGTAATATTGATCTGAGATCTTAGTCAATTGTTTGATGTGATAATAGGTATACTGGGTCAGTTGTGGGTGAGGGTCC
>MU151167.1:0-59345 GCA_015584085.1 Macrolepiota fuliginosa MF-IS2 | reverse complement strand
CAGTCGAAGGGGTTACGGCATCTTCTATTAATACTAGTATATCCCAATTCTCTCTGTTCCTCCTAACTCCTCCTAACTTATCTCTAATGGCATCCGTATCAAATCGATATAATAGCATAACATCATGGTTAGTTTCTGGGGTCCAGTATGGTAACCTGGCCTTGACTTGTAACTTGTATCTCGATCCTTCAGAAGGAAAGACGTACGTATTTGAGCATCGAAATATGGCACATCCAGTGTCATTGCTAATCACCTGAAGCTAGAATTCGGATGAAGGTCGGTTCACTCGGTACTTGGCAGTTTTGGAAAGGAGACCGAGTAGAGTGTCGGGCAAGTTGCTTTAACACTTCATGGGAACTTAATTAAGTGAATTCAGGAGCTGGTGAGTGCAGCTTATGCGGTAACATCATTATTATTTGGCGACGGTATGAGCAGGGCTGTAGCTTTGTATACCACAGCTCATTGGAATAGTCACATCGACACAAGTGGAAGTTGCGAGAAAAACAGCACTTACATAGGTACGGCTAAAATTAAAATACAGGATAACGTATCACGTGATGTATGACCTCCGTGGCAGTGGAATGTGGAGGGCAGCCACTTGGTCTACTTTTGTATTCTGCTCTCTAGTCGCCGCGCTCAACAGTCGGCTCGCATTTCGGGGGAACGCTCGACGCTGGTCTTCCACAATGTTCCCGACGTTCTCAAAGCTTTTCTCGGTCTCCGGTCTCCTCATATGGTCGCTTTTATTTAGTGCCGCACATGCGGCGAGCGAGCCTGATACGCGGATAGCAAACCGCACCATTGAGAGGGTGCGTATCTTATTTATTTGCTCAACAGACTTGTCTGTGAAGAGAACGGTGGTGACACTTGTTTGTCAAAGTCACTGTCTCTTCATCTCAATTTCTTCAGGACCTAAATACCAACAACCTTTGATTTATAGACCGTCAATCTCCGAACCCATTCACTATACGCTCCTTATATCGACCAAGATCTTCAGAACAGGTATGTATGCCTGCATTAAGACCATCCGCCGGTCACTGACAATGCTCCAACTGTAGATGGTGGGACTTTGGTGCTGACTCGTATATTGTATGTTCCGACGGTCCAATCCCAAGCGAGGCGTCCTACTGACCTGAATTTACCAGAACACCAACAAGCACGTCCGACTAACGCGAAACCGACCGTCTCAGATGGTACGACGCTTTCTGTCAAGCAACAACTTTCACTGACGTCTATACACTATGCAGGGCTGGCTGTGGTCGCGTCTGCCCCTGACAGCGCCAAATTACATTATCGAAGCCGAGTTCAAGGTCCGTTTCCCCGTTCACCTCTAACGGATGTAAAATGCTGATCCCTTCGATGTAGATCTCAGGAGACTCAACTCACCTGTACGGCGACGGTTTCGCAATGTGGCTAACGACCGAACGCACGCAACCAGGTCCCGTCTTTGGCAACAAAAGTCACTCTATTCCTTCTCCGGGTCCTATTTGTCTCTAACCCAACCAACCTATTCTCAGACAACTTTGACGGGCTCGGTATTATCGTCGATACGTACGTCCCTCTCCCTTCTCCTCACCATACGATTATGACCAAACTTCGCCACCAGCTACGCCAATTCACGACACGGGTATTCTTTCCCTCGCGTATCCGGATTCCTTTTTGACGGTACCACGGAGTACAACATGGGCAACGACGGCGACGGCCAGGCTATTGGCGCTTGCTCCGTAAGCACTCCATCCCTCCACTCTCTTAAGAAACTTATCTAGCTACAGGCAAACGTCCGCCGAACAAATGTCGCCACCAAACTGAAACTCACGTACATCAAAGACCGCTTCCTCGATGTCAAAGTGCAATACAAAGCCTGTACGCCTATATTTGCCTCTCCTAGCTTTTGGGTTACTTATAAGCGCTGGTTATAGGGGATGACTGGTCGGACTGTTTCTACGCCGAAAATGTTACTCTTTCAAGTTCCCCTTTCATCGGGTTCAGCGCATTGACAGGCGACGTCTCCGACGCACATGAGTACGTCCTGTTTCCCCCATCCCTCTCCCCCTCTTGTCTTTAAAACCACTCACTCACATCTCCTTACAAACACAGCATCATATCCGTGACAACCTCTTCCGTGATCCTTTCCCAATCCTCCTTCCAAAACCCCAAACAAAAAGCCACCATCTGGGGTACTTCCAACCCTGTATCCACCGGAAAGGGTGGAAGCTGGTCTGGATTCCTGTTCAAGCTTATCCTCCTTGTCGGTGTTGTCGGTGGAGGCGCGTACGGATGGAATGAATATCAGCGCAGGAAACGCTACGGCGGTTTTGGGTCTGCTAACTTTGGTGGAGGTGCCAGCGGCGGGATGCTTGGGATGGGTGGACCAAGTAGGTTTGGTGGGCCGTATGCGAATGAGAAGCGGTTCTGAGTTACCGAACCCTATGGAATGTGTAGAGGTAGGTCCTGCGCGAGGGATTAATAGTACGTTGATCTACTGGTTTAGCTTTGGTTGTATATATAACATACCACTTTATATTGTTATTCGATCTTCCCTTTCAGCTGCACATCACCATACATATGATTCCCTCGGGATATGTTGGGCTCTCTTCAAATAAAGAGAAAGTTGATGCTACAAATCATAAGCGTACCATAAGAAAGGCGTAAAAGTGTCCTCGTCGTCGTTTATCTGGAGGCTCCATCACCGGCGCCCAGATATGGGTAGAGTAATAACACAAAAGAGAAGTTCCTATCTACTGGAAATGAGAGAAAGACTATACTACTAACTATCTACTATGTAACTACTAACTAATGCTACGTAAAATGATATAAGATGAGAGGACGAAGACTGCACACCCACATTGAAATTATCAATGCGAGCAGACCCCGTCCTCGTACTGTTATTGGTCATGGGGATTCAAAGCTACACTAACTACTACTACTAAAAAGAGGCATCCAGAGAGACGAAATGGAAACAAGAGGGAGTCTGAGGTCGGGACATGGGGGATTGGAATGTGGGGAATGCGTTTGTAAGGGATAGGGAGGGGTTGTAGGGAGAAAGACTATTGCTACTAAAGGAGTTCCAGATGCAACAAAACCAGAGAGTTAAGGGCGAGAAAGAAACAAAGCACAACGCAAGGAGAGGGCAGATAACGAGGAGTAACGACACGATGTTACGTCATAAAAGTGTTGAAGCCAAAGACAATGAAAAAGAAAACCATGATTCGTTCGTCGTTCGTTCAGATTACAAGCCAAGGGACAATAAGCACAACGAGACAAGACGTGACAACCAAAAGCTGACGACGACGGCAATTGCCCGCACCCTGACGTTGGCAAGTGTCAGACAGGCATTTGGCATTTAGACGCCATAGCGAGTGGTCAGGCGATCCCGAATGACGGGAGGGAACGACGCCATTTGTGCTGCCCATCCTGCCTCATCGTGTTGTTTGAATCCCTGAAGAAGCGAAGTGAACATATTGTTAAGTTCTGGTGAAGGCTGGTTCCAGCGAATAATAGAGTTGCAGAACCACAGCAAGCTCTGAACGACATAAATATGAGCAATAAACCAATGTCAGTAAACCACAACACTTGCCTTGGCAATACCAGCAGGGTTTGTCTGTACGAGCGTACAAAGTCCACGGAACGCCGAGTCCTTCTCATCGTTATCACGAATCTCATACAGAGCTTGGCACCAAGCCTGAGCAAACTCGGGTAGATGGGGTGCAACAAGCACAGGGTGCATGAGACCAATACGACCTATTGACACAGCGGCGTTCTCATGCAGGCTTCGTGGCGCCTTGGGGTGCAAGAGGATGGGGATGAGCCGCGAGATGAGGGGACCAACCCATTGTTGAAACTCCGGATCATCTAAGGTGGTTCATTGTGATCAGATAAAGCCCATGAATGCAGACAGCAACTCACCCCGACCATATCGCAACGCGACTTCACCAACTGACCATGCAGCATTATTTGATGCGCTGATGAACTCGAATTTAGGCTCGGGATCAAGTTGTTGAATGAGCTCTTGCATGATACCGGGCATATGTGGGCGTAATAATACAAAGCAACCCATAGCCATGTCGCCGACAAGTGCATATGCAGATTGCCTGACAGGGGCCTGAGGGTGCTTCAGGCAGAACGTCAGCAAGCTGAGCATATTCGGATTGCTGCCCGTGATGAATGGCTCCAGTGCCATTCCCAAACCCTGGGTGAGACCAGAGAGCAGATCGAGCGCGACAACTAGAAACGAACCCCCGGGTTCGTCAAGATCGGGATTCTGTTGGAATTGTTGATATTGGAGAAGTGCCTGATGGATGATGTGATTGCAGCGCTCAAACACGGGACCGGCGTAGGGTAGGAATGCTTGGCCCATGGCGATTGTCACCGAGGCAAGACACTTCAATTCATAATCAGAGAACGTTTATCGAACGGGAAGTTGATATATGCGTACCTCAAGAAGAGGGATCAGATCCTCGTCATCATCCTTCAGCTTAGCCCAACGGCCAGTCAATGGCGGCATTAGGATATCAACATATGTTGGGTTTGCCAACGCACGACCAACAGCATCAGCCAGGGTACCGACGGCATCGTACAGGATCAACATATTCTTGTGCTGGTACTTCTCGAAGGCGAACACCAAATTCCTAAGGACAGGCTCGAGGTATGGAGCAAGCTCAGGCCCGGCATCTTCTTCAAGTGTAGCAAAAGCACTGCATCCAGCTTCCTGGACACGTTTGTTATTGTCTAGAACCATGCGCAAGAGCTAGGAGTTTCATTAGTTTAAGTTGACAGTCTGATCACATTTGATCACATACACCCTCCATGGTCGGGATAAAATAGAGGCGTTTGTGCTCATCTGATAGAGGCTGGGTACACCAGCTTGCATATCGACCAAGAGTCCAGCACGTAATTGATCGCACAAGAGGCTATGGATGAATTTAAAAGAATTCCTGGCTGATGGTGCGAATCACTCACCTTAGGGTCGTTGAGGGTATTGATGAGGTACGGGATCAAGGTCGGAAGGTGGGGTTCAATGGCCTCAATACATCCTATGATGGTATAGTAAGGAACAATACTAACCGAAGAGAAGCACACGTACCCTCAGCCATAGCTCCCAAAGCTAAAATGCCACTTTCCCTCTGCAGCCAGTCCTGGCTCCATAGCTTCTCCTTCAGGGGCCCGAGAAGAACGTTAAGAAGATCACCGCTGAATCTGACAGCGAGAACATCAAGAGCGGCTGCAGCGCATTTACGCAAATTCCACTCCGTCGACATCTCGTCTGCAAAGTCATCATCGTACTCATCAAAATCTTCCTCCTCGTCAGAATCAATCGTCTCCTCGCCATAGGCACCAATCCGCGGCTTTGGCTGAGCGCTGGGCTCGGCACCCTCCCGCTCTAGGCCATGGGCCTTGCCTCCGTAATGGCGTGGTTTGATATCGGATTCCTTGTCTGGAACAGCAGCGTCCTCTGCATCTCCCTCTAACCATAAAAGATCATCCTCTCCATACACCATACAGTCCAAAAGCACCGGCGCAACCTTTCCCAAAAGGGGGTGGAGGTAGGGGGCAAGATCGGCATCCTCAGCAAACGTAAGCCAAAACTCGCAAGCCTCCAGCGCAACATTCTCATTCTTGTCCTTAGTGGAATAGAGCATATATTCGGCAACGTTGGTCATTTCGGGCATGAGCTTCTCCGGGCGGGCTGCGAGGAGGAGAACAAGGGCCTGGCAGACGTGACGACGCACTGAAGGATCGTCATCAGATGCTCGCTTGAACAGGCAAGCGATGAAGTTATCGATATGGACGAAGAGAGACTGGCAATTGATTGGGACAAAATATGAAAGGCATGCCACAGCATGCGATCGCATCTTGGCAGACGGGTGCTCAGAGAGCATGAGGAACTTTGGGATCATGTAGTCAAGCGGCCGGGTCCCACTAATTTCGACATCCATCTTGCGCGGATAATCCTCGCACGCCTTCTCGAGGGCATTGAATGCAGCCTGGAAGTAGTATTAGTAATTGTTACAAAATAGTTGGAGAGGGCGCGAGGAACAAGGTCCCAGGCTAATATGTGGCAGCGGCCGAGGAGGTCCCTGGCACAGAGATATTACGTGTTAAAGGGCCACTCACTTCTTGTCTGTCCAAATCGGAGGCATCCAACGCGTTCACCAGCTGCTGCAGACACTCTGGCCAGTTCCTGGGCTCAAGCACACCGAGGAAAGCGACAATGTCTTGACTCGCAGCATTACGAATCATGATCGACGGGTCATTGAAGGCCTGTAACACGGCAGACTTGACATAATCGGCGACCGGGGGCGGGGCTTGCAGGATGAGGCGGGAGTTGTTCTTGAGCAGGTAGCCAGCGATGGTGCGTATACGGTCCTCCTCCTGGGTCATGGAGCTGAGGATGTAGGCAAGGTAGGCGATGTACTCTGGAATGCGTGTGAAGGAGTTGAGTTTCTGGAATGTACAGGTACATAAAAATGAGAATTCTGGGGATAAAAAGACGGGGAAAAGAGACTCGCTTGTGTGATGGAGCGCTGGACGGTGATGTTCATGTCGGTTGACTCATGGATTGTGCGTAGAATTTCCTCCAGACCTTGGGGCTGGGGAGTCCATGAGGCCATTTTTTCGAGCGACGCGTAAAAAGACGGAAAAGGGGATGGAAGGGTTGAGAAAGGGAGAAAGAGGCGGAGGCTAGTAAATGAGCGCAATATCCAGATATCTTTTGTGTATGTCTGTTGATCCTCATGTCACAGTCACGCTCCATCATTTCTATGTACCTTCGATTTTCACGTAATCTCCCCAGAATACTCCCAGTACCCCAAATCGATAAGCTAGCAGGATTTCGTTCCCGACTTCCAGAAGGTACATTTAGCTTTCGGTCCCTATGTGATTATTCCTGAAACTACGATCTAGAGCTTCAGATTTTCAACTGCCGGCACCGGCGCAGGAATATCAAATGAAGAACCCTGAATAAAATCACAGTAAAATGCTGTCCACGTTGCTGTTAGCGGGACGATATGAGCTGTGAAGGTGCCGCTGAGTCACAGAAGTCCGACACCAAAGAAGGCGAAGACGACTCACCGTCCTCGTGAACAATCACACGCTTATTCTCACTCAGATCAATGAGAGGCTGTGATCTGACGCTGCGGACAATCTGGTCTTTCGTCCCAATAATGTGCATAACTGGTGTTTTGATCGAAGTGGAAAAGATCCTTGCAACGACGGGATCAATCAATCTGAATCCAGACACAGCGATGCAGAACTGCCTATTAATTCTTGTCAAATATATCCACTGGTAACAATTCTAAGGAAACTTACAAAGGTGGGTGGATGGGCTTTCCCTCATGAATAAACCCAGGATATACTTCCGGGCGCTCCAGCTGTGCTCGGCACCGTCAAAACTCCATTAACACCGTCAGAGTTAGTAACACGTACGAGGGCCGAAATGATAGCTGCGAGGGCTGCGCCCTGGCTATGTGTTGGAGAAGATTATCAGCAAAATCTAGGAAACAATAAAATCCAAGAAACGGTTGGCAATAATACAGCCAAGTTCGTAGGCTGAGCAGCCACCGGAGTACACCCTTAGCAATAACTCAGAAACCCACCTAAAACCAAAAACCCCCTATAACAGTGACCACAATTTCAAAGAACTAATCAGCCTATGACACAATACCACGAGGCCACCATGTACTCAACACGCACATCAAATCTTTGCTTCTCCAGAGCCCCTCTGACGACATTCAACGTCTCCCCAATACCCAGTGCCAACGACCTGTCTTTGTTATAATCCCACCAGGTCCTTGGATCCGTTTTCTCTAGCTCCTCCTTAAGCCCCGGGGCCTCGGGATCGACGCCCATATCCCGTGCAACTTCTGGATTCAGGACATAGGATTCGATAATCTCATCCACGTTGACTCCATGTGGGCCGTCAAGAAAGACTTGGATCACAATCAGTCCAATTTGAAAGCTGGTATGATGGTGATCACGTACCCAGTTCTATTCCTCTCCCCTCGCATTCTCGGCAGAACGGTTCCAACTGATGGTCAGCAGCCAGGTGTTAGTTGACACAACATCACACTAACGTTGAAACATTGACTTGCCGTCTCCTTGAAAAGCCGGGCATTCTGTGTCCACCTTTGCGGAACGTCAACGTTTCATTAACCGCAACCCTTAAACCGACCCCAACTCACCCATGCAGAACTAACACTCTTTTCCTTGGCGACATCTTCAGTGGGTCAATCAGCAGCGTGTCAATCAAATCTGATATGATCAGCCTATATATCAGTCTCAAGGAAACTGAACATCCATACCTGGCTATATTGCTCCTAGATGATTGGCGGATCCACACCAAAGGCCAAGACACGTCCAATGACTGTCTTCCCTTGCAGCAATTATCTAATCTCCTTTCAACTCGCTTGGCATCTGTGGGACTATCCGGTCAACGGAATAAACCCACCCGATAGTGGATCTGATGTAGTCGAAGTGCGCATGTGTTTATTTAAAAATAGGCTGACCGTCAACGACTTCACGCAAGGTGTGTGTAGAGCATTGTACCAATACCCTATGCGCCTTCCGTCGAGTACCCATGTCGGAATCAAGTGGAATTTGAGAATATATCAGATTCGCGCTTCTACGTTGGGGCATGGACTTGCAAGCTTCGTGATTACGGAGTCGCAGTACGTTTCACTCCGTCTAGTAGAACCATGGAAGAATCCTTGGGCTCGGGTTCCAGGATAGACCCAGCCTGTATTCATGGTGTTCGGATTCTGTAAATTCATGACCACCTGATAGAGAAAACGGGATCGCTGAGGAAATAGAGCATACCGCATCCTGCGACCCTCTGTCCGTTTATTACGAACCTCCTCCACTCTCCGAGTTGAGCCCTGCACGATGGTACAGTGAAGAACGAGCCGGAATGCGAAATGAACTTGCCAGTTGGAAGCTGGAGGGAGGGCCAACCGTTTCATCCGGCCGACGATATTACTCTTCAAACTTCTGAGGTGCGAATCATCTCGAGCAATCCCCTCAAGGTCCGGGAATTGGAAGCCGCGGTCCGCTTGCTCTAGGGGGTCGCGCATAATTCAATTAAGTGTGCACCTGGTCCTTGAGGGGACCAGAGGAATCCCCCCTGATAGCCCATTTCAGCGGGATATAGGAACTAAGGGAACGGAAAGATCGTTGACGGACATGGAAAAGTGTGACATTAGTCCTAAGAAAAACTGACTGCGGTATCTGATGACCCGGGTCTCCCGAACCCAATCCACAGGAGGCTGGGCATGAAAGGTGCCATCCGCACCCGCGAAACCAGCTGAAGGCCAAGCAAAGTAGCCATCACAGTAGGGAGCCTAGAAACCAGAAGCTTGCTTGAATTTTCCCGGGGGGCACAGACTCTTACACTAAACACATCATCGAAAGGATGCTATTCCAGTACCACGGGGATTTTCGCGATCCAGACAGGGGTTGATCCCTAGCGTCCCGTTTCACTCCTCCCAGCCTAACATTATTCCTAACATTATTCATGCTCACTGAAATCGTCTGCGTAAGTCGCAGGATGACTTCAATCTACATGTTGTGCGTACGTGCATATAAAATGCACCATTTATGAGGCCTTCATTATTATGATGGTATAACGCAATAACCTATAGGTAGGTACCTTGGGATAGGAGTCAGTTACAGCACATCTATCACCGAGGACGATTCTGCGCCCACGTTTCTATGAAGTACCGAGTCCGCCCACAGTGATGTCACAATTTCTGCGCCACCATATTTGTGGTTGGCCCACCAGATGGCCCCAGCGTCGTGGGCGTAGCCGTTCCAGAGGGCGGTACAGAAGCCGAAGCCAGACCGGGGGAAGGGATATCTCCAAAGGGATTTCTCAGAAATTCGGCTAAAAATTTACGCCAGCTGCCTTTAGAGGGGACGAAATGACCTGAGGGGAATCGTAATATCAAGACCCAGAGTATAATCCCGTAAACATAGGAATAGAAGTACCTCCTTCGTGTTCTTCTACCCGTTTGTTACTCGACACTTCTACCAGTTTCCGGGACCGTTCTTCAATTACGACGACATCATTCTTCCCGATTACATGAAGGGTGGGCGTTGAGTATGACGGTGTAAAGAGGATATCGCAGATTGGGTCCGTAAGTTTAAAACCGGAGACGGCAATGCAAAATTTCCTGTTAAAATTCAATAATGGTTCAATACCAGTGGTGAGATTCGAAAGGACGATGATAGGGCTTACAAAGGTGGGTGCGGCGATTTCCCGTCAACCAAAAACGGCGAGTAAGTGTGCGGTTTCTCCAATAATGCAGAAATAACCGCAGCAAACGCCGCTCCTTGACTGAATGCCATATGCACCACGTCATCAGCTGTCATTCCGCAGCGTACACTCTGAACAAGCTCACCTGAAACCCATAATGCCCTACTGGGAACGTCAACTAAGTCCAATGAGACAAGAAAAAAATACGTACATCAAACTTTCTCGTCTTCAGGACATCCCTCACAACAGCAATGCTCTCCTCCAATCCTTCGCCCCTGGTACGTTCGGGATTCGGCTTCCACCATGCACGAGGTGTGAGTGTAGGATCTTGCTCCTGCTCCGACACTTGTTCGTTCGGTTCTACCCCTAAGCTGAGCGCAGGGTTGCGTGCATGTGAACTGATTAGGTCGATCGGTTGGAGGACGTGCGGTGCGTCAATGAACACTGGTGACCAGGTATGAGTTGTCAAAACGATAAGCGCAGGTGGTGAATCGTCATACCAAGTTCAATGTCCTTAGCTTCCTTTCTCAAAGCGCCTAACTGATCACGTTAGTACGCTACTTCCTCCATGACCATTTCCGCGCGCCGCTCACTCGTTTGCTGAATATGTTCGCGTTTTGCGAATACCTATACTTTACTGATTGTATCAATTCATAATGCAATGAAAGCCCGATTTACTTACCCATGCAGAACCAAGACGGTACGCTTCGCAGCCATCACAATCGCAAGTTAAGGCTTCAGAAGGGAAGTACCAAATACCAAGAAGGCACAGAACGTTTACGGGGATAATCAAGGACCTCGGCCTCCCGAGCAGCGACGAGACCGACTCGTCGAAGGCCACATTCCGGCCCGGTTAATCACCTGCCCCGGAAACTTTTATTCCGCTCTACGCGAGTCCTACATCATAGTACAACAACAACAACCGCCAACATGCTACAGAATAATTACACAAGATATAGAAATAATATCACTGGGTAAATGAAGGAAATTGCATTGCATAACGCAATATATAACATAAAATCAAGAATGATGAAAGAAAATCCCAATAGGTTAAATGCTGGATGGAATGTGGGGGGAAATAATGTTCAGTGAGTGAATGGTTCATTATGCGCCTCCTAAATCATTTTCTCAGTTCCCCAGGCCATCCGCCTTTACTCGGAGTAGCGATCATCTTCTATCGTGGTCGGCCGCATCCTCTCGATCATAGTGCTGACGCGTTCATAAACGGCGAAGACAATAGCCTGGCCAGGAGCAACACGAAGCACACGAGGAGTGATACCCTTATAGAACGAGCGAACGCCCTCCTGTTTCCACATATCTGAAGCAATAGCCATGATCCGCTGGAAGGCTGATTGGCCAGGAGTAGCAGTCGCCTTTTGCAGACCTAATGGAGACGAGACACGATCGGAATGAATTCATGATAAACTCAGGGGGATAAAAAGAAGCAACGCACGGGTTTTGATAGTATCAATCGGGGCATTGGAGAAGGGCCCCATAGCGCCTGAAATGAGACCGATTATCATATGCTGGTACGACGGAAGCTCGGTGAGTTCAGGCTGTACTCGGTGTGCGAATTTCTTGATTTCCTGGTAAGCCGTGAAATTGGCGCCCTGGTTCGTTGCTTGCCGAAGAGCAGTGAGAGAAACGCCACGATAGAGGGTAGCAATTCCTTCTTCTCGGATGATCGTATAGACTGCATGACCAGCGTTGCGGTATCTCGGAGCTTCCATCGGATCAGCGAGAGAATGTTGTTGGGCCTGCAAGCGAATCTTCACGACCTCCATAGGAGTTACGACGACGACGGCCTCTGTAGTCCCAGCACCCAGACCAGCTGCCAAGAGTCCATATGAGAAGAGGGTTAGATTAATTGAACGAGTGATGTGACGTACCGAGGAAGATATTTCCGACACTTGTCTGTCCGGTAGACTTGTCGGCCAACCAACCCTTGTACGCCTCGAAACTCGCGAAACGAGTGGCCATCTTGGGCACAATGCCCGACAATACGGCGCCGAGACCCTTGTAGAGAGCGAGGGGTGTCTCACGTTGCACGATACTGATGCCCGTCGCGATAAATCCTCGGGCCTTCGTCTGCACAACTTCGTTAGCTTACGGCTGTCAGGTCAACAGCCGTGAACTTACTCCGGGTGTGCGCCCGGACCTCGAGAGCTGCATTCGAACCTTAATGGTGTCGAGTGGCTGGCATGTCAACTGCACGGACAGTGAGTAGGCATATCGAAAAAGGAGTAGTGAATGACTTACAGCCTCGCACGCGCCGGCGATACCACCAGCAGTGATGTGAGTAGCGAACCCGACAGGCTTCTTGCTACTGTTCCGCGACATGGTTCAGATACGTGGGCGACGTCGTGGTTGGAGTGCGAGGGTTAATGGAGTATAGTCAAAGGGGCATTCCGATTGAATGGCGACTGGAGAGGATTATAAGACTCGGAGTACAGTGCGCTTCTGGGCGGATTTAACATGTGAATGGCAGCCTAACTGTTCGCATCCGTTCCCGGCAGTGGGACCAAGACCCACTCTTTAGCCAATAGATTCTCCCGCAGAGCCGTTCGTTGCCTCTCATGCGGATATCCGCTCTTTTTCCACTCCACTAGGCGGCCTGTTGATCGTCCTCGTAAATGCACGACATCATCAGTAGTCAGGGTGTACGCTATAAACGTCCCTGTTAGCCTCTGTTCGGCTCTTGTCCGCACATCTCCTTGTGCGCTTGCTCGGCTGTTCTTGGCATTACACCCACCTGCACCCACGCGTCAAATACATAACGTTTATAACAGTACAGGGGGTAAGACTTACTTTCCTCCCCTACACCACCACCCACCCCGGTTATCAGTGGCACACTGGTACCACTGGTTCCAGGCCATCGCCCTGAAGGGAGCTGAAGGGTGGGTCAGGCTCTGGGCCACCGCTGCTGTCACCCACCTTCGGGCCGGCCGGAGCAACTCTCAGCAACTCAATTATCTATCATGCCGCTGCATTCACCGTGCATTCACCGCTCACCAGGGTTTAACGTTTAACAGTGTCCCACCATTGACTACGGCCACCCCACATGTGTCAGGCTTCAGCCCAGCAGGAAGCTACTTCCGCGCCTGCTTATCAATCGTTTAAATGCGATAACCAGATAGATAAGAGAAGCACAGACGATCCGTGGTTATCGAAGCATAGATAGGCCGCTCTGGCCTTACAGATTAGAACACGACTCGTACAGAAGCTTAAAAGGTTTCCTTGTTTCTAGAAATCTACCAATAGCAATAACGTCGCGCTCAAAGAAAAGACAGGGCCACTCAGAAAGAGAATTGAATGGCCAATCACAAGCCGTAATTGGTGACACGCTCACGGTTTAATCTGAAATCTCTTTAGAAGGTGTCAGCATTTGAAATTCAGGAGATCCGGCACGCGGCATGGAGTTATATAAATATGGGCCCTTTCTTGAGGTAAACTGAAGCTGGAGCAATAAATACTGGGTTCCTTACTTTTTGTACTGCCTGTTTGCATTCTTCCTCCATCTCCTCTACAAACTTTGATAGGACTCTGTGAAAGTCCTACAAGGAGGATTGGCACGAAATTCACATGCACACTGATGTCATCCCGCACCAGAATAGCATTGTGGACTGTTTGAAACTGTTCAACAGGTCGAACCTTACCTCGATATCTCCTACACACGGTGCAAATACCTCCATCCAGGACACAATGGCAGACAAAAAATCACGCACAGGGCGAGCCAAGCTCTCCAAAGCAGGAGTTCGGATTCTGGAAGGTTAAAATGCTACTTCCTTTGTGTTGCATTGTTCTGACACGCCAGCTTTTAGAGTATGTTAGACTCCATCCGGATGACACACACCCAACAACGATCACACAGAAGTCACTATTGGAGCAGATATGTGTGGGTGTATGCGCTTCCCTTACAAGAAGACAGACTCTCCTAACTCCATACTCCAACTAAAGGGTGCACAAGACAACTGTGATATAAAGCTGCGGTCGGTTCAAGGTTGGTTCCAGCGGCGGAACGCTAGAGGGCAGAAATCCACAGCACAACAACATCAGCAACAACAACAGTTTGTAACACCCTCGGTACCTTTAACACCTACAAGTCGTGCGTTTCTTTACGGCACTATGGGAGAGGATCTCTAATAAAACGATGTCTTTCCATAGCGACAACGCCATTCGCAGAAGAGAGCCTTCGCAATCTGTACACCCTCATCCAGGCAACACCCGATCCTGGCCCCGAGGTACTTGATATCTGGGCCTCACTCTTTCACGTTTCGCTGCCGGTCCTCCGATACGTAATTCAAGCTGTTCTTCCGTTGCACTTCCCCTCGACTTCCCAGGCAACTTCAATCACCCACCAAACCCAATATAATCATCCAAGTGTTATCCACAACTCACACCATAGTCCCTATTCTAGGCGTCTTCCAACGCCATCTGATTCGTTAACACCCGAGCCCGTTCCCACAGATCAATGGTCGCATCATAGAAAGTCACCCGAGTACCCAGAGAACGAACTTCACTCTACTATGCCCGAATCTTCTCGCTCGGAACCCCCAACCTCCCATCATCAACACGATCGTCCAAACGAAGGTAGCACTCATCCATCAAGTTCATCTGCACCCAGATCCAACACTAGTTCTGCTGTCAATCTGGGAGTTCATTTACAAGTATGTAAACCAAATGCATGCTGGCCAACCCGAAATTCTTTTTGATTTCATTTCCCGGCCTTTGCTTTTCTGAGGAGCTAATCCCATATTTACTTCTAGCCGTCACCCCCTCTTACACCTGTTACCCCAACAACAAAACTTAAACCAAAGATGCTACCCGCTCCCCCAGCATCGTCAACAGCCCTAACGCCACCTGCACAAAAACCCCTCCCCTGTGTGTCACCCTTGACAAACGCCATTGCAACGGGGGTTACCGACGCTTGCCTTGATGCCGCTCTAAGAAACAATGAACAGCCTTCACCAATACCCAAGACAGCAGCTGAATTTAATGCACTTTTTGCACCATATCAAGCAAAACTCGAGGATCTATCTCGCATCCTTGATGCCGCGCCGAAACCAAGACCACCCTCGCTTCAGTCTCGTCGCTAAACCATAATAATCACGGGGACCCCAAGGTCACTTGTTCTTCCGCTTCGCCACACTCATGGGAGAACACATGTCTACGTTTTTCCATTTTCATTTTCGATCACCACGCTTCAAACGTGCCTTTACATGCCCTTCTTCCATACCTTTCTGGCATCAACTTCGCTTTCTTCCTCGCATGATTCCATATATCTTGAACCATACACCTTTGTACAAAGCATTCATTATACCACCTTTCCACATCTATGCATGGTTCACATACATTACAGCCCATTCAGATGCAGTAATGAGACTAGTAATGTAGATTATTAAAGCCAACATAACGCATATCCCTAATATTATACATACGACAACATGGGGTGAGGGTATAAGAATACAGACACTGCAACAACACCCAAGCAAGAAATACGAAGTCTACACCCGCCAGTCCTTGAAAAAATCATTATACTCCCGCTCCACAAAAGCGAGCATGTATTCAACAACAGTACCGCCCTCATCCTCATCTTCATCCTCCTGGTCGTCTTCGCCACCTTCGTCTCCTCCTTCAGGCTGCCCAATACGAGCCTCGACAATTTCCTCCGCGCGATCCGCTTCACCACCGGCTGTCCGGGACCGACTCCTCACAGCATTTTCGCCACCCTCCACTCCAAAATCAGCATTATCTGCACCTTCCATAACATGCTCTTCCCTCGCAGCAACGGCAGCCGCATGTGCATCCTCCACATCCTCAAACTCTCCAAGAGCCCTAGTCAACGCTGCCGCAGATCCACTACTCGATTCCGCCTCTTCACAAGCATCATTGAAGATGGTTCGCCAATCAAACTCTCCCTTTTGTATAACAATGTCATCCAAAGACCGTTTCTGGTTGGCCTTGCGCAGCATTGCTTCTTCGACAGTGTGTTGTGATACGAATCGATAGATGTGGACATCACGGATTTGGCCGATTCGGTGTGCGCGATCTTCACACTGTTTGTCCATCTGCGGATTGAAGTCACTATCGTAGAAAACGACGGTATCAGCCCCAGTGAGGCTGATAGTCAAGATTAGTACCAGTCGGCATAAACACATGAAGAACGGGCTTACTTTATCCCAACGCCACCAGACCGCGAAGAAGCAATGAAACAAAATATCCTTGCATCCGCATTAAACCTCTCTGTGATATACTGTCGATCCTCGATTTTGGTTGCACCATCCAGTCGCAGGTACAGATATCCGTTCAGGTTCAGGAAAATCTCGAGAATATCCAAGATGCGCGTCATCTGCGTGAAAATCAATATACGGTGCCCACCAGCCTTCTTCTCTTGTAACAATCTCTTCAACTCCTGTAGTTTACCACAATCGTACTGGAGGAGCGATGGATCAGGGAAGGCGATTTGGAGCCTGACGCTAGCAGGATGGAGAATTTGATCAAAACCAAGAGGTTGAGAGGCGACCTGATCTTCAAATCCTTTGAGGGAAAGACGGGGGAGGTCCAAAGCCACGACAGGAGGTGTGACAAAGGCAAACTTGCTGACTTCTTCGGCCATGGATTGTGCTCGCTCAGCGTATGAGAGGACTGCTTTATGAATAGGTCGAGCAACATTCATGAAGCTATGGCGCGTATTCAGCGCCGAAAGTGGAAAGAGGGGATTGTACATCTTTTTCACGGTCGACAGAGCTTCAGAGGAGTAGATTGGTAATCGGGAACACTTGAGCTCATTGAGGTAGGCAATATGCTTCCATCGCGAGATCGTGTCCACCTCGCGCATATACGCCGTGTAACGCCGGTATCCAGTGATGGTCCGTGTGTCCTTCGGTGGTGGTTCGCCTGGAAGGTCGTTAATATGCGGTAATTGAGAACTGGCCGACAATTGTCGCGTTTCCACGGCAGTAAGCAATGGCTCGTCTTGTTGGTCGACGAATCGATACCCTAGCAGGTCGAGGTTGGCCTTTTCATCATCCGCCTCTAACCATCGCTTCCTAACTAGTAGTTCCTTAATCTCAAAATCCGCTGTTGCAGACCGCTGCATCGCAAAAGAGGTCACGATGGGGCGAACCTCGAAGAGATCAGGGTGATTGCAAACTTTCCGCAGTTGCATCAAGACATTGGCAATCTTTTGATAAATGCCCGACTCCAGGTCGTCTCGGGTTTGCGCGCGAGACATGAACTCGTCATAGAGGAAGCGTTGTCGCTTGGAAAGAGGACAAAGAACAAGATGTTCGAATTTGCTTGGTAATTCCTTCTCGACATCGCGTTTTAGCCGACGGAGTAGGTACGGGCGTAGAACCGTGTGCAATTTTGTGACACGCTGCATTGCTTCGTCGTCGAGTACATTTCCCATTTCGATAGCCTTCTCTAATGGATCTGCCGATCGAGTGAGCACAGCATTGGATACGAGGAATAAGAAACTTACTTGAGAACCAATCCCCAAATTCCTTCAAGTTCGCAAAATTGGAGCCAGACATCAAGAATTGCAGTAGTGCCCACAACTCAGTGAGATTGTTCTGCAGCGGCGTTCCTGTGAGCAGCAGGCGCCGAAAGGACCGGAACATGAGAAGAATATTCCACCGCTGCGACTTGAAATTCTTGATCATATGTGCCTCGTCTAGGATCATGTAGTACCATGGTTTGCGTTTGAATATATGCGCATCGCGGCTGGCGAGGGTATAAGAAGTGATGCAAACGTTGAAATGGTACTTGTCATTCCAGCCCTGTCGCAATTCCTTCCTCCGTTTCGTCGTGCCATGGTAGCTCAGCACTCTGAATCCGGGTAAGAACTTTTTAAACTCCATCTCCCAGTTCAGAAGTACGCTGGTTGGGACAATCTATGGTTCATATCAGCTATTGACGCTTAGAAGGTTGGGTGAACACTCACGATAAGGTGAGGACCCCATATCCCACGATCGCAGGCAAGGTGGGCTAACAAGGAAATAGTTTGGATAGTTTTCCTGATATAAAGAATAAGAAACTAGTACAATCACAACAAATAAACAGACCGTACCCCAAACCCATCTCATCAGCAAGAATTCCATTGAGGTTGTTGGAGTGCAAGCTGGCGAGCCATTCCAAACCGGATTGTTGATACGGCCGTAGAATACCGCGTAGCAGCAGAGGAGGTTTGATCTTCTCTTCGGAATACCATTCTACGTTCGCGACAGCAAACGGACGCAGATAGTCTGGTAGTGGTACGTCGGGGATTGTCTCTGCTTCTGCCTCTGCCTCTGCCTCCTCCTCTGCCATTTGCTGTGTGTCCTCTTCTATTTGCTCATACGCTATGTCTATCGTTTTCGGCGCCTGCGTCCTCTCCGCTTCCTCTTCCTCCTCTTCCTCTTCCTCTTCGGCCCTTACTGCTATATCACCCTCTTCTTCCTCCTCTTCCTCTTCCATCCGGCCAATTTGAACACCAATAACCTCACTTCCTAATACTCCTACACGTTTTTCCTCCGCCTTCACTCCTGCTTGGTCTATTTCCGATTTGTCATTTCCCACTGTCGACGTGTCTTTCGCTAGCAAAACATCGTCCGCCTCTGTTGAAATCTCTCGCTCAGGACAAGGTAAAGTCCCAGCAGCCTCGAACCGCGGGGAAGATGATTGTGGTGGTAGTGGCGCCCGAGATTCTGGTTCAAGGTCAACATCGCCCACACCCCCGATTGGCGATGGATCAAGACGGGGTGAAGGACCAGCTACGAGCATCTCTGTATCTTCAGCCTCCGTTCCGTCTTCCTCCTGCTGAGGTATTCCTGAACTACCCGCAGGGGATCCCCGTACAGGACCGAGCAGAAGCGCAGTACCCTCCATCTCCTCTCCTTCTCCCTCCTCTTCCTCCCTAGGTTCGGCATCGGTTTCAGATGGCTCTCGTGTTGATGATGGCCCATCTTCAACCGTATCGCCCTCTTGTACAACTTCGCTCGTTCCATCAGCCCCATCAACGTCTTCATCATCACTGTCCCCGACAGATTCCTCTTCTGTCTCATCATCCTCATCCTCATTACCCCAACCCATTCCAATATCCATACTACTCGACCGACTTCTTGCTCTCCTCAGATCACCCTGCTGCGTCTCTAAGAGTTGGCCGGACTGATCAAGAATCGCATCAAGGTGTTCATGACCTCTTTTCCTCTCCTCAGCTTCCACCTTCAACCGCTTTTGCTCCTTTACAAGCTGCAAAACAAAGGAAAGAAAGAAAATAGTCAGCCCAAAGGTCCAAGAACAAGGCAATGCCACACACATGAACAGCTTTCTTCCACTCGGCAATAACCATCTTCATCGTCGCTTTCGCAAGGGTCCTGAACCTCTTCTCCTCTTGTGCTCTTGCCCTATCCCTCTTTATCCCCTGCGTATCCCAATACGCCTGCACTTTACTTGCGATCTGCGCTGCAACTTGCTGTCCAATTGTTTTCTTGGGCATCTTGCCCCTTGTTGCTGAAACAATCTCCACTATATCATCCCAGGCGTCTCGTGTAGTGCGGTCTGGAGGGTCATAAGGCGTGGTACAGGGCTCAGTACCAAAAAGGACGTCAGTCCCTGGAATGAAGCGTCCCTGACGACGAAACTCGGCTTCTCGCTCTCGTATTCGTGCGTCCTCCAGGGCTTGTTTGAAAAACTTGTCATCGTCAATTTCATTGTGTCCGAGCGTTCTGTAGGATGTGAGAAAGTTGTTGAGAGAGGAGTTGAATTTGGGTGGTGGAGGTCGTTGTTTGTGATGTGTGAGGGAAGGTGGAGGCCGCCTAACTAGGAGCTTGACGCGCTTGATTTTGAATGGTGTGGATATTGGAGCTTCGGGAACTGGTGGTGGGATCAAATGTTCCGACTTTTTTAGTTTGTGGGGCTTGACCATAGATTTGGATCCTCGTATCACGGGTTCCGAAGGTGTCAGTTCCTGTGGCTGATTCCGTGGCTTAATAGATCTCAGAAAAGGATATAGTATGATATAACAGTGCCCTACCTCGTCTGGCGGCTCCTCTACCGCAATTTTCACCTTCTTTACTGGTGATTCTTCAATTGCCGGTGCCCTCAGTCGACTGCTCCTACGGCCAAGAACCACAGATATACTCTCGTGACCGTTCTCCAGCATTGTGACATCTGCATTAGTGAACTGATTTTCGACAACGGAGATCGGCTTGGCGAGAGCATGATCCTTTTTGGTTCGCCGCGTTTGTAGCGTCAAGGTTGCAGGCGTGGTCACGGCTGAAGTTGGCTGGCCAACACCAGTAGGCAACAAGACGCCCCGATCTCCTTCAGTAGGACCCCGAAGCTTCTTGGTAACGGTTTTGGAAAGGGGTGGAACATCAGGAAATTCGAGCCCGACTTCCGCGGAGGACTTAAGTTTGTCTTGTTTGGATTTCTTTTCCTTGCCTTTAGTAGAAGAAAGGATGTCGTGAATGGTATTGGAATGGAGTTTTCCTTTTGAAACGCGTGATTGCGGTTTTGTTGGAGGTTTTATGGACGAAAATGAAAGACCAGGGATAATAGCGAGCTGTTCTGAGCGCGTCCCTCGGGTTCGTCTAGAAGGGCCAGCCTCGGCCTCCGGTCTGACCTTCTCGAGTAGATCGTATGGAGCTTTGAACTGTGAAATCATCAATCGTTTCGAGCTTGACAAGACAGGGGTTACACACATTGGTGAAATTGACGCTCTGCTCGGTCTTGAGGTTCTACAGCAGTCATCTCATCAGTGACTCATACACAACCCAGATAACAAGCAACAAACCTGAGGATCATATGCAAGCATCAACTTGTATTCGTTCATCTGAAACAGCTCGCGGACCTGCACACAAAATGGTCAGTAGTTGATTCTTCAAGTCGATATACAAGCCACACACCCTGTCGTCATGTCTATCATAGACGCCCTTCAACTGAATCTGCTTCTCCACCAACAAGGCATCTCTCTCAGCGGCCAGAACCTCATCTGTAACGTCTTCAGGTCGCATGAGCTTTTGCGCGTTTCTTGTGGTCAATCCGTGATGTCCATTCGTCTGTCCGCCCGTCGTCACTTTGACCTTCTCACGGCGACGCAGCGGCTTGGACAGTGAATTTGCGTCCACGTCCGTCCTATTACCCGTAGCGTGCCTGCCATTCATAGATGGCGAGTGTCGCGCCCAATGATGGGCCCGTATGTGCGCGCCGCAGGCGTTTCAGGTCCGATATGTAAGCGAGACCACAGAGTGTGCGGATGCTGGTGCTGAGTAAATCCTGGATGGTTTCCTGCGATTCTTGGACAAATGCAAAGCTGCCGTCGCACGGAATGCGAATCTGTGGGTGTTACGGCTGGTTTCGCGGCCGAGATGGGTGTTTATGGACAACGTTGGATTGGTCAGGCATTATTTTGCAGAGTTGATACAGTTTGTTTGGTCCACGACAAGTCACACACATATACTCCGCGACGCATCAGGAAAGTAGTATTCACTTACTACAAGTACAAATGGCTAGTACTAAATTTCGTACAGATGAAAAATATAATGGTTCGTGATGTTGTTTCGTGAAAAAAAGCACTAGTGAGCTCATGCCCGGGTATTAAAATGCGGGTACAACAAGAATAGTATTTCCAACTCTCGAGGAAAACTAGAGGATCTTGATAGATCGTGAATTAGTGGTTCTGCGTCCAGCGCATCATGAGGTGTCTACCGTCGCATACTCGAAGCCAGGGAATGCTTCGCCGTATGGATCAGGTCCTGGGAGCCCATACAGGTCAGCCGCATGGTCTTCGGGATACTTGTCAAATCTGCCGCTGGGCGTCAATAAGTACATCCAAAAGAAGAAAAATAGAGCCTATCTACTTACGCGCTTGCATCCCCATCACTTGAAATTCGGGGAAGATATGGCGCTGTAATCTCCCTGCCTGCCAGCTTGAGCCAATCTACCTCTCGGAACCAAGGGTGGGCGAAAACATCCCCTGCACCGTGTTGCATATTGCCGTACCGCTTCGAGGGATCCGATTCCATTAGCTTGAGAATGATATCAGTTGCATTTTGGTGGAATTGCGTTGGCCAACGAATATAGGCTGGACCCCGCGTAATCTTCTCATAAAGAAGCATATGGTTTGGTTCCGCCTGGTGATACGGGGGCAGCCCAGATAACATTTCGAATATTAGCACGCCGAGAGCGTACCAATCCACACTCTTGTTATAACGTTGTTGATTCACAATCTGGGCAAAGGTGGGATACTTCATCAATTATGTTAGCGATATAACATCATTATGTCTCTCACCTCTGGCGCAAGATAGTCCGGAGTACCACAGAGAGTCCACGTCGTCGTCGCACAGACCTTGGCAAACCCAAAATCAGCCACTTTAATATGCCCATCCGCGTTCAGCAATATATTTTCAGGTTTGAGGTCCCGGTAGATGATATCAAGCGAGTGCAAATGATTTAATGCCAACGCCACCTCGGCCGCGTAGAACTTGGCGACGGGATCAGGAAATCTCTGTCATCAGATACCAGAAAACCGACGTAAGTTCCATCTACCCAGGAGAATTCCCAGAATAATCATAAAGATTTACTCACATTAGACCTTCGTAGCAGTGTGAACAGCTCTCCACCGGGCACGAAATCCATCACCATATACAGATTGGCCGAGTCCTGGAATGTCCCCCAGAGGTTGATGATAAACGGATGCTGTAGTTGTTCCAACACGACCATCTCGTTGTTCGTGTGTTCCACCTGCTTCATCTTGACTACGCGTTCTTTATTGAGCACCTTGATGGCGTAGAAACGCAAGTTGTGTTTACTCCGCACTACACCAAAGACCCCATGAGCGGGAGAGGATGCACAAATCAAAATGCT
Source organism: Macrolepiota fuliginosa MF-IS2 (assembly GCA_015584085.1). Classification (NCBI taxonomy): domain Eukaryota; kingdom Fungi; phylum Basidiomycota; class Agaricomycetes; order Agaricales; family Agaricaceae; genus Macrolepiota; species Macrolepiota fuliginosa. The sequence continues at coordinate 36,247 of MU151167.1, read as the reverse complement.
TAAACGTACCGAGGTGGACACGCCCAAAGCTTCCAGTGCCAAGTGTCCGTTGGATAATGAAATCAGTGAGCCTGTAGTGGCCTTTTGGTCGCCGAGGTTTGGGTCGTTCCACAACCGCAGGAGGTTCCTCAACCTGCGTTTCCATCGGCTCGTCTTGCGCTTTACTTGAAGAAGCCCTCTCGGTTGAGATATATTCTACATGTTCGTACAGAGTCATAGAGGACCTCATAGAATGTGCAGACACAGGTGGAGAGGGCGGCAGTCCAGAGGAAATATCCGGATCCGCTATCGCTTTATAGTTCTGGTGTCCAACCGTTGAGAGGCGCCGGGCCATTCCCCGACTTGTAGCAGTAGGAAGGAGAGAAAAATGCAGAAGAAAACAGACAGGATAGAGGGTGAGAGGGAGTGTGTGTGGCAATTGGCAATTGTTCGATTATTACAGTGATCCGATATGGTAGGTGACAAATAAGGCGATCGAGACAGCCAAACAATGCTCGATCACGCGGATTTGTTCCATAATTAGCACAAGGTTACTGAGCAGCGAACACAACACACTTAACATTGTTGGAATAATGACATGGCTGTCCTATCGACCAAGTACAACAACATCTCCTAATAAGTAACGGGAAAATACGCCTGGGATATATCCTACAAGCTGCCGTTCCATAAATACAATCCCACCATCACCCATAACTTGAATCAAGAGGGCGAGGTACTCCAAGCACAGCCGATCTTCACCTCCGGTGTCCAGTCCTATTGTTGATTTGCTGATACATTACATGTAGTTTTCAAAGGTGTGCACCAATGCGACACGTGTAGAAAGGACAAGATAAAATGATATTGGGAGGCAAAAGAGCAAGTAGATACAACATAGACTACTTGTTTTTAACTGTAGGGGAACAATGGGGGAAACGAGGCATGGTCCTTAGCGAGTGGCTAAGGACAATGTGTGTCCGACTCGGGCATTTCACCGATTGTCCGGACACGCGAATCGACATTCCAACAACACGTGGGTTATTCAGAGTGGATCGCTGATGTCTATTGATTTCTATTGTAGTTGGCAATTCAAGAGGCGATACATGATGACAGCTTAAATTAACGGGAAGACACCCCATCCGATCACGCTATTGTCGCAAGTCAATTCCTCCCCAAAACAATCGATACCCGTCCCGAGTCTAATGCTTCTCGGGCTCTTAATAAGAAGGGTTCTAGTATGGCGGTTACTCCGCTGGCGCGCGCTTGATGATGACTTAAGCGCACGTCTGAGCTTCTTCAGATGACCCAAGGTCATCGGAAGGCACAATGTATAGATAAAAACCGACTACCCACGGATCAAAGGCTCCCCTCGGCCCATGGACACTAGTCGAAATCTATCAACTAATAGTCCCCCCTGCCCACGTTCAGGCTCTCGAACGAGCATAATTTGTAATACAGAACCCGTTCCTAATGTCAAACCAGTTGAATTTATAACCATAAAATACACTCAAACGACAGATGATACCAATTGCACACACTTTTTATCACAGCACAGCCTACAGAACCAAATGAGTGCTTCATTCCTTAGACTCCAATCAAACAGAAGTAACATGCTGACGCCAACGTCTAAAATTTCCCTTCGCCATTATCGACACGTCCGAGATGCCCTAAGGCCTCCACCCCCTTCTCGCAGCCCGGTGGTTGTCTAAGCGGCCGCTAGAACCAAAGGTGACCTCAGATTTGGTTCATCAATTCCATCTTCCGCGAGGCTTGATCGGTCTTCCTGTAGGCAGCACATCTTCCAATTTTATTTGGGCCGTAATGATTTCCCGCAATCCACTACCGTGTAAAGACACGGAGGGTCGGCCAGGACGTCCAACACCGGGACAGTGCGAGAAATACCCGCAGACAGTGCGAGATTCTACGATCAGGGCTGACACAAACCGCGTTTCGAAAGTAGATGAACAAGCATAGGATTCAAGGCGATCCCGCATGATCGGGACGGAGGACGCAATTAGGGAGACCCGTGGAGAATACAAGCTTGTTCAAACTCTCGAAGCGAGTCGCATTCAAGATAAACATGGAAGCCAACCCAAGAGTCGATGAGCGCTTATCTATACGTTCGATGTTTTCATCTGTGGAGTCTCTGGTTTGTGATTGAACTTAGGGCCGATGTCCGTTAATGATTAAGACAGGTTGAAAAACCATGATACTTACACATCCACAACAGGGGTCACTGCCAACTCATTGTATTTATCTAGCACAACAATAGACCTGCTAAAAACCAGTGAATTTGGGCTCCGGCGTCAAATGTTCCTGGATACCAAACTGCTGCAAACCCTACAATATATCAATATCAAACAAGCCCGAGAAAATGAGAAATCACCCAAAATGTTCGACCGACATGATCCTCCCAAACAAATCAAAAATCAGGGTCGTTTGATAACCCTCGGCATTTGCGAAGAATCACCTACCCAAAAGAGATAGGTAAGCTCATTGATGAAGGTGATTGTGGGTGCTCTGACCCGCCCCTCAGAGCTGAAACGCATACAGCCGTATTGCAATAACAAATAATAATAGCAAATACACTCATATGGCGAAGTAAGTGCAGATGGCGATCTCAATTGTACCAGAACCTATGGAGCCCGATCGGTATGAACGCCAAGGGAGAGTGGGACTTGACAAGGAAGACGGCATCCTTGGGGATTTGATCATCCACACGACTCCTGTCCAATGCAGTTTCAAGCTAGAGCAGATGACGAAACCGCCGCTATAGTGATGCATGGTCCACAAACGACGGACGCGCCTCGGGAGACACCACGACCGTGATTATGACCGATTTTGAGGTGCAAGCAAAGGTCGCTTCTACCGCATCAGTTCAATAACAGCTGGGGGTCATGTAGGTCGTACATGCACGGCTGGAATCGAGTTGTGGGAAATAGAAAACGAATGACTCGGGGAACCAGACAATCATGATCTGCTTAGCTTGAGAACAATACGCGCCACAACATGTACAAGCATGGTCTCGGAGGTGACCGCGGTTGGGGGTCCTCTTCACATGCTTCATAGGTTGCCTTCCAATGCCGCTGATGATCGATCTGGTTCACGGAGGCGTCGCCATGATCCGCCTACGGCCTCTACGTCGACCACGCTTCTCATAGTGTCCGGAAGGAACGAGAAAAATGTGGGCTATGTGCCTGCTATATTATCGAAATCAAGTCAAGTCAGCTCCTGACGCTTCATAATAACAGAAGTAGGAATGCTATGGCAATCCTTGCCGATATCGGTATTTAAAACTAATCAAGTCTATAGCACGTCGTAAGGAGGCAACTCGATTAGCCAGTGGATACCCTATCCAACCAGCCTAGATCTGAGCTGAGAGGCTGACAAACCGTTTCTTCGTGGTATTCTTAGGAAAAGTCGAACGAACAGGCTCTTGCACAAGCCGCACAGAATGCAGTCAGCGGGAAAGGCTCATAACCCGGGTCTCTTTCCCCATACGGTTTCAACTCCGTCAGTGTTTCTCAAACAACCAGATTCCTTCCATCATAATCCTACTGGCAGAGGGCTATGCCGAAGTTCTAAAGTTTGTCCCCTGTACCCTGCATGACCCCCTCAAGATACAATTTCTACTTCCCCTGTCTGACGTAGATGACCGTAACATCACTGGATTATTGGTGGGACACAATACATGATTAAGATTACAAAGAGTCGAAATAGGGATACAAATCTAGAATAGCGTATTCATACAATAGTGCTAGGGATATCAAGCACAAACAACTGTGAAATACGAAAAGGGATAAACATCTATTGACAAGATCCGAATGGCGGTGAAGTTGCTATCTACCAGTGGCCGAGCTGGACAAAGTTTCTGTCAAATCCGATCTCAGTCCAGCCTTCGACGCCTGGGACAAAGCCTTCCTGAGGGCCCAGACCAACGAAGCCGACACGACTGTAGACCAAGGCGGCGCCCGGATTGTCATGGGCAACGAACAAGCTTACGGTGACCTTTGATTGAAGGAGGCTGCAAAGAATCATCAGTATTGCATAGGATCGGCGAATCAAACATTGCACTACTCACTACTCGCAGACTTTCCGAACTAATCGCTCTGCACAACCCAGGCGGCGCCATTTCGGGTTGGTATACACTTTGGTGATCGTAGCGTTCGTCTCACTGTTCCGTGTGAACGCCACGATAGATGCGATCTCGCTACGGGAAGTGCCTTTCTGTGCGATCCGATGGATCCAAACTTGGTGATGGCCAACTAAAAATGTTGCCTCTCTGATGGCTCCATCCCAAGTGAGAGAGTACGGGGCCTGGCACAGGTCAATCCTTCTGAGCTAAGAGTGGAATGTTTCGAAGACGTACTGAATCATCAGCGAACCCCCCGCAGCATTCCGCAACGTCCCTGATGTCGTTATTATCAGCCGGTCTGATCTCGTAGGTAAGATCGGCTCTCAGGGCCATGGCACGATTTCTGAAGGTTTGCCTGGTGCAGAAACTGAGTTTGGCTGCGTAGTAGGGACTGTGGGCGAGGTTCTGGATCCCTGTAATCTGCGTCCAATTCCGGGCAAAAACTCGAGCAAGGAGATCTGGACCGTAGACGGCGTATACCCGCTTGACAGGGACGTTCCGCAGAAGGGCCATGACCATCTGCTCCATCCTGGGCTCGACAAACTCTTGTGTCAAGTGGTGGGTAGGGAGGGTGGTGAACATGAAGAGGGGATAGGAATCCAGGCACCCCTCGGTGACAGACAACACAAACTCGACAGCCACTCCGCCGGATTCTGTTCTCGATGAACAAACCACCCAAGCCTGCGGACGAGGTGGCAATTCGTTGCGAGACTCGAATAGACGAGACTTTAACAGTATAGGCAGGATGCAATTGGCCGCAGGCTCATTGAGTCTCATAGCGTCGAGGACCCAAGAGGGAACACTGGGAGCGTCATTGTAGACTTGGACGTCGAGATAGTTGGAGGCCATGGTCGAGTGTGAATTGAGAAGTCGAGTTCGGGTTGAGTTTGTTGGTTTGTTGAAGTTGACCTCGAACAGAGCGGGTTATATACCAGGCTTCAACTCCATTGCTATGTTCACCGACTAAATCTCAATGGCATTCCGAAGGTTAGAATGAATCTCAGATCCAATCAAAAGGGCAGATTGATCAACCACACACAGTTCGCTCAGGCCGATGGAGTAGGTTTCGTTTCATGAACCGGTCAGCCTGTCAGTCTGGATCAGAGATAGTCGCCCGGTAGGCGCCAGGCGCAATTCAAGATTCCCTGCAGATATACGTCCCTATTAACAGCATTTTCAGGACTTCCAGTTACCGAGGCGATGAATCGGCCCCAAGATGAATGATTCGCGTTTTTTTTTCAAGCCGCAATCCTTTGATAAGACAAGAGTTGCAGAGCAAGGACTAAACTAGGCGATGCACTGATCCGAGCCACTGAATCATTGAGTCATCCTGGCGTCACAACCAGCCCAAAGAAGTTGCTGCAAAGAGATGTAGACTGAAAACCTCCATGACCATGCCTGCGCGACCGGAATCGACAGCCGAACCACAAAGTCGGGATTGGGGTGGAAATAGGTGTCGAGGCGTAAAGTGTTTGAGTGTGCCCCTCTCGACCCATCGTCCACGTGGCCTCCGGTGTCTCAATGCTATCACCTGCCCTCAATGATGGCGAGATCTTTTTTTCCCGTGGCAACCTCAACTGCAATATCGATTTAAAGCTGTATCGTGTGGACTCTGGAAGTCTGAAGACTCCGATGATGTAGTTACTACAGTGTATCAATATCCTGATCTTATCCCACATAGCTTTGCAAGAACTCAACCTGATAAAGTATACAACCTCCCCCTACTCAATATAGGTAAAGGAAGTCTCGGAACCGCCCTGCTGTTGCACTAATGCTTCAACCATATATAGACATTTTACAGGTCAATATTCGCAGTCCTGTAGAGGACCCTCAGTAGTCGCTCGGGGATCCCTGCGCCCGACCCAGGATTGAATTGCATTCCGGCGCTGGGCAGAATTCTGTTTATAAATTCCTACATCAGTTATTCAGCTATTTCCATTTCCTTCCCCGTCCCAACTCAGCAGTAGATATAGCCGAGTTCCCCACCACGACATCACAGTTTGATTGGAACTATGATAGGTAGTATGTGTAGAAATACAGAAGACTCAGCAACCCGCAATACTGACGAGAATTATATATTAACAATACCTGTAGAAATGCAGAATACTACGATACGATGAGTATATGAGAAGGAAAACATAAAGCGCGTAAATACTTACCTCAGTACCTCACAATACTGACGAGAACTGAGGGAACAGATACAGGAGTTCGAGATATACACATATCGGAGAGATAAAAAGAAGGGTCGTACATAAAGGATAATTGAAGCTGTGAAAATGGACTAACGGACGATGTCCAGCATTAAGGGTCAACGGGGATCCATGGGACGAATACATTGAATGTTGCTTACCACTCGGTACGTATTTGGGTTCCAACAGCACGAAATACCTAAATTCCTGGCAGCAGAGGCATTCATTCCGCGTCTGACTCTATAACACACTCAGCCACGGAGCCACCATGCAACATGAACGGTCCAGTGACATCGCCACCACCCCAGAGGATTAGGTCATTGTATTGCATGGATTCCTGGTCCATTTCAGCGCCGATATTAGTAACCTCCAGCTCTGTGTATATTCAATCTGATGGATGCTACTAGCCCTCAATACCGGTCGGATTTGGGATGGTCGGAATGGTGTAGGTGCCACCAACGTTGAACATTATGGAAAGCTGGCTCGGGGCTGGATCGCTTAGGTCACGGACAATGAACTTAGGAGCCACTCCGAAGTCTCTCGCTAGCCCTCACTGCAGTGGCTCTCGTATCCATTTCACCTCTCGCTCGACGGCACAGTCTTGGCAGCCTTCTCCATAAATAACGGCCGTCTGTCGGCGGAGCACCTCACACGCCTCTCGCTGCCCCCTAGCTTTCGAGCTACTGTGTCCATCGCAGTTCGGTGAGGAAAATTTCAGCCGTTGATAGCGGATGGCATCCCACCTGTTCAGAAGCCCTCACGAACTTCCGAAGAAACGACCACCTCGTGGGGACATCGATACTACTAATAGGCTTTTTGCGGGGGGTGTTGGCGCTTGTTTTAAGCGCCTATTACACATTTCATGCCGCTCACCAGATATGGTAATCAGTTTTCTGGAACTTCACCCCCATAGCAAGTCCGGCTTTACACCTAAATCTCCAGCGAGGAGAAGAGCATCTCCCTTCCCCGATGCCGGCACCAGAACAAGTGCGTTCTACAGCATTTAAGTTCAGGTGATAACGAGTCTGAATGAGTGCTGTAGCTACTTGACATATCGATTAAGTCGGGGGTACCGCAGGTGATATCTCCGCGTGCTGGGCGGGTCATGTAAATGTCAACGACAAAAAAATCTTTAGCTGGGTGTTGTAGTGCTTGGTGGTATTTCCGCTTAATTGCCTCGCTCATCCCAAGTGGTCTCCACGGACGGCCCTGTCGAGCCATCGCTCCAACGGGAACCAGTATCTCGCTGTACTGCGCGACTCCCTATACTGGGAATAATCTCGCATATCATAAAGGCTAAGATCACATCAATCGCACAAGTTATCCTTGGCTAGTGGGTTCCGAGTACCTAGATTGCCATTAACCCTACGTCAGGTTGGGGGAGGCGCTCACCTTCTCTTTTGGAGCTACGTCCCAAACATAGGCCTTCGGTGGAATGTAGAACCACCTGGGAGACTTTCAAAATTCTCAGGTGAAACTGGTTCTTTCTCCGAGCATCATGTGAGGTAATATGAAGTAACGGAAGTCGAAACTCAAGTACGGTCTCAATTCCTTTCCAGAAGAGGGCTCATTCTTCCCAATTCGACCAACATGATCTCCACCTTTCAAGAGATCACTAGCAATTCGCAAGATCAACGCGGATATATGCGCTACTACTAAGCCATTAAGATGCGCCAAAATCGGTAGGGGTTCCTTTGTATCCCAGAACCTAACATTCAAGACTTACAGAATGTTAATGTAACTATTAACGAAACCAATCACTGGTGTTTGACCTCGTAGAAAATCCCATAATTACCCGAAAACATATCTGCAAACTCTTAATTTCAGGTACGATATCTCGGCGACGTTATCCGTGATGAGTACGCACCTTTTTCGCACACTAGAACCGAGAAGAAAGCCTTGTGGGTAGGGAGATACAAGCTCAACCTAACCTCCCGGAACGTTAGGCGGTGGCCATGTCAGGGGGGGGAGTCGGTACAAATAGCCGATCCTCAACCTGTTCTGTTTGGTTTCAAAGTCAAACTTGAGGATCATCCTTTCGTCAAATGTCGTTGTGTAGTGCATCTGATATCATCTCCGTCAATCGTCGCACTCGGATAGCCATACCCTGCATCCGCAGTCCTCGATCTCTAAAAATGACCATACAACACAACGCCCGAGCTCGCGTACAGGCTCCAACTTCTTCTAAGCTTCACTGTGCTTGAAGATCGGAATGATCGCAGTGGAGGTTTTCTTCTGTTCAATTGGGGTTTTCGGCTGTCTACCTGGATAGGCGCTATGGGCGTCTTATAGTCATCCCTCAGGTCGCTCACGCTGAAGCGAACGAGACAACGTCGGAATTCCCACTTGTTCCTCTATCGTTCGTTTGGGGCGGACCAAGAACGTGCCCGCTGTTGTTCTCAAAAAAGCAAGAACCGCTGAGGGCCATCCAAACACTCAGTAATTGGTAGTATCTAGTCTAGTCAAGCATCAAAGCTTCGTTGATATCCCCATTATCGACAAACAACTTTCAACGTCATTCCGAACGACACCATCCACGCGGTCGAGGTTGGTCCACAAATCGACTCCGTTATCGGAATTAACTGTTCTCTCCCTCCAACATGTTTCAAGTAGCCCAAGAAGCCATTCCACTCACTTCGGCAATCATAAGTTTATTTATTTCCCAATCGTCGGTCGAGCTGGACATATTGTGTGCCTGATTAACTAGAACAGATTGTTCGCGGCTCATATCACGGAACAAAGACCTTATCCACCACGTACGCCGGATGGTGTGGCCTTCTCGGCCGTTCACCTCTCACAAGTTTACAGCGACGAACAAGGTCCCACAACAGTTACGCTCATAATAATGTTCATTCAGCCCTAGCTTCAAGTCCGAAAATTATTGAAGCTTATGTATTACGATGAATACGATGCATTGCTGTGTACACTTTATCATAAATCTCAGGGAGTGTTAAATACATTTCTTGAGAGAGAAAAACAGCTTATTGGCTAGCGAATATTAAAAAGCTCATACCACTTTTTGGGACAGTGAATTCTGTGTTACTGAGGCCTTAGGGATCGGGCAAAATTACTCAAGTGCGAAAACTCAGTAAAGCGGTATAGATATGCCAACTATTGTACAAAGCGAAGGAACACAGCAATGGCAGAACAAAAAGGATGCCGATAAATGTGGGAGTAAACTAGAGTACTACAGGATGGCTGTAATTCTAAATCCCTTTAACGACCCGATTCAAGAGCGAGTGACGTTGTTGTGGATAAGTAGGTTAACAGTATCACTAGGCAACTGTGAGAGTAATCCTTTACTCGACAATGCGATAAGGGCCTTCTTCAGCTGAAGGGGCGTCAAGACCTTCGGCTCACCGGGGATGGGAGCAAGCCTATCAACGAATTCAGGCGCGGGCAGGAAAGTGCTGATCCAGCGGGGTAAAGCAGTATGAGCAATCGCATATATGCCGTTGTAGTTCAAAGGAACCTGGGTGGCATCGGAAGTCAACGAAAGGAGTTGGTCATCCTTATCGAATTGAGGGTTGAAATCTGGCGAGGGATAGATGGAGAGGAAGTACGCAAGGAGGCCAGCGGTGTGGGGAGAAGCCATGGAGGTACCGGAAAGCGTGGCAGTAGCCTTCCTGCCGCCCTTGTAGGTAGAAAGGATGTTTAAGCCGGGGGCGAAGACATCCACACAGGGACCATAGTTGGAGAAGTAAGCGCGTTCGTCTCCAAGGGTGGAAGCGCCAACGGTGACTGCGTTCTCCGCAGCTGCAGGGGAGTAGCTGCAGGCATCCCGATTGTCGTTGCCGGCAGCGACGGCAAAGTGGAGACCAGTATCGACGGCGCGGTTAACAGCATCATCAAGAGCCTGGGATTTACCACCACCAAGACTCATATTGGCAACAGAACCCTTATGCTTGGTCCTGCCGGTTTCAGCCAACTCCTTGGCGGCAGCGGCGGCATTCTTCTTGGCTTGTTGGGCCGCCCAAACAACACCACCGACAACATCGGACATGGTTCCACTGCCATTAGTCCCGAGGACTTTGACAGCGTAAACATTGGCCTGCTTGGCGACACCATATTTACGAGAGGCAATAGTGCCAGCACAGTGGGAACCATGGCCGTTTCCATCGATATCTTCATCGTTCTGGGGAATAGTCTTGCCCCAGTGAGCGCGGCCCTCGAACTCATCGTGGTCAACGTTGATACCAGTGTCGATGACGTAGACGTCAACACCTTCACCACCGAGATTGTCGTACTCGTATTTGGTAAAGGTTGTGAAAGTGAGCTTGGGACGATGACTTATCCGCGCCAACCCCTAATACACAACTACGTCAGCCAAAGACACAGCATGGACAACATGATAAACTTACCCAAGGTGCACTCCGCTGTGTTTCATGGTCCATAGTGCGCACAATCTGGTCCTTCTCGATGTACGCGACCTCAGGTGCAGCGAGGAGTTTGTTAACAACGCTCCGCGAAAAACGACCAGCATAGCCGGTAAGGTGGCCGTCATAAACTTGTCGGACGCCAGCGAAGTCGTCGATGAGCGGGTCTTCAGAATGAGCATCCTGGAGGAAACTCATGTGGTTCTGAATGAGGTGCAGAGGAACATCATCCTTAAAGACGACGATGTACGAGTTGTTGACGGTGCCATGGGGATGATGTTCGTCAAGGAGAGGAGCGAGGGTAAGAGGGGAATGAGCGGGAAGGTCGTGCTGAGGGGTAGAGAGCGGGGACGCAAAGGCAGTGGAGGCAAGGAGGAGAGAAACGACGAGTAGAGTCATGGTGGTAGAAGTCCAACCACACAATGGAGAGCTCGAGCTGGCGGAACTCCTCTGATAACGCGTCCGGGATATTGATTCCTATTTGGCTACTGCTTGCCGCTGCTTGGCCCGCCGCAGTCGCCACATCTGGAGTTCGGGCCGGCGGCATCCCCGGAGTCAGTTTGCTTTTCCCCGCATTTGACCAACTCATTACCTGTTAGATTTGTCTATATGTTGACGTTTCGTTGCAGACATTTGCATCCCATGAGAGTGAGTCTATCTTACTTCATAGGGACTCGCAATGTTTATTGTGCGGTGATGAGTTTTGGATGGTCTTCGGACCATGACGGAGTTATAGCCTTTCATTACCCCGTTCCGTTCCAGCCACGTAACCGCCTAACTTCCCCAAATTTACCACCCTTGACCGGTGTCCCTTGGGTGTACCCCGTCCGGCAAGCAAATGCAGAAACCCCACGAGACTTGGTTCGTGACGCGAATGAAATAGAAGCTTCGAATGCCGCAACGCTACCAGGTGACTGTGCCAGACCGTCTGAACTCGACTCTCTCAAGTATTGTATTGTATCATAGAAGCATTGAGTACTTTAGTCCGCCGGAAGATCAGTTAGCAATGCGTGCCCCAGGATGGCACGAGAATTTGCAACTTAAATATTTAAATGTTGGAAATTTCATAGCTGAAAAGGTCCTATCTTTACCTCACTTCGATGGCGGAGTCCTTAGGGGCTTTCCGTATGGTTTCCGAACGGCGATTACTTGTGCCGCAAAATTACCCCACCACCCCTGCGCTGGCGAACGCGACAACAAAGCCAAGATTCAAAACTAACATACACCGAGATGCACTTGCTGTATTTCTGGATAAGGCTTACATATAAGAGAGTGGCGTCAATTGTAGGTATGCATTGCAGTTCGCTGATTTCTTTGATGGTTGATCGTGGGAGAGCGCACCCCGCGAGCTGAACAATATGCAAAAGTCCACTTAGTGTGATGCCTACACTAACACACTTTATTGTCCCCTTCGGGGTGACATACGAAAAAATTGGAACGATACAGAGAAGATTAGCATGGCCCCTGCACAAGGATGACACGCTTTTCCGGAGTGGTAGACCTACGGGTCTCAATATTTATTTTGTTTTCATTTCTCTTTTTCCTTATACCCTCCAGTTATATTAATCATAGAAAAACTGAATTCACCCAGACCAGAGAACCGTATTTACAAGCTGACATTAATACCCAGAAGGTTATAAAGTGCTACCAAGGTGTCAATAGTACCACAATCCGAATCCAATGTTGAACTAGAAGTAAACGTTGCACCACCCGGGTTTGCAGAGTTGCCCAGAAGCACAGCGTTGTTCCCCCCGTTATTAACTTTCGGCCAGGAGAATGGTGCACTGCCGAGCCCATTAGCCGGATCTCTGGCAAATGTCACCCAGGCGGTTTGGACGAATCGCGAGAGGGCAATTTCGGATGCAGTAGGGCCAGCAGATGCAGTGCTCGCATTATATGTTGCAAAAACAACAGGGATATCGGAGGAATGGTATGCTCGAAGGTCGGAACGTTGGGATATATCTGGGAAGACAGCTGCAAGATCGAATGTGTTCGTTAAATTCTCTATCAGTGGAAGTGTTGGGGAGGAATAGGCGCACGAACCTTGATATTGGTAGCGCCATGTCGGGACGCCTGCTTGTGAACGATCCGAGGCTGCTGTACTTGCTGGGCAAGTGAACGCCACCTGAAGATGAAGAGAGTTGATATGGGTTCTCAGTCCGAAACGGGAAATTACCTTAGTTACTATGTCCGAAACTTCGGGAGTCACTACAGGAATAACGATACCTGTAGTCAAGAGCTCTTCTGCAACCACAAAGATGTCTGCCTCCTGGGCGGTCGTGCCGCCAAGCATCGGTACATGAAGGAAGTTACCGTCAGCAGCACGCTGGCGGACGTCCGAAAAGATCGTGATGTCTGTCCCCACAGGTTCAAATCTCATCGTTATACAGGGTAAGGCTCAGCGTGCTCACCATCAACAATGGGCGCAAATGTAGTTCCACTATCAATTGTAGCCTGTTCAAGGGTGTGCGCATCAACCGCCCGCATGCATGTTAGTTGCCCCGGTGTTGCAGCTAGTTAATTAGCGTTATGAGCACAGGTGATCTGATGATGAACCAATGAAAGATGCCGAACATGATCCACACCCTACGGTGTTGGCAATTTGGTTCCAGGCCCCAGTATCTGGGTCATCAACGCCAATTCGAGCGATCGGTATCGAGGTGAGCAGATCCAAGCTATCGCACCAACAAATGATAAGTTTCAAGGAAACACAGAACAAATGCAGGGCAAACTAACGTTCCTGATTGAGTGATGATGCCTGGAGCCATGTGGTTGAAAGTTTAGATCACTCATAACCTATCAATTATGGAACCTGCATACCTTTTACGATGGTATCCGACGGATGCGAATAAGCATAGGCATCAACCGCAGCGCTCCCCGCACTCTGTCCAAAAATAGTGATTCTTTCGGGATCACCACCAAATACGGCGATGTTGGAGTGTACCCAACGAATAGCTGCTTCAATGTCTAATAGACCAAAATTCTGGGTCTGGGTCGAGGACACAAGCTGCGGAGCATTAGGCTGTCCAAAAATGTTGGTTCGATAGTTAATTGTAACAATCGTGATGTCATCATGGTCGCGAACGAAATTTGCCCCATCATAAGCCGCAAAATTACTCTGTCGGATATAAGGGTCAGCTATCACAGTTCCAGCGGTATTGGGCGCATGGAAACCGGACTTACAGTCCCGAACTGGAATGATCCACCAAAGATCCAAAGGAGCACAGCAGTGCCCTGCTTCCTCCCAATGATTGGCGTCCAGATATTTAGGTTTAGGCAGTTATCTGACTCGGGCACAGGAGCTGCGCCTGCGCCGGAGAGGGTCAAGAATTCAACACTTGAGCTATCCAGTTTCTGAGTACAGGAGTCGCCAAACTGCGTCGCGTTCAATGCTGTACTTCGTGTTGAAGGACTTGCAGGTAGTTGCCAGCGACCCGCCGTTGCATACGGCAGACCGAGGAAGCGACGAACAGTAGGAAGTGCCAACGATCCTATCACAGTGCCTTGTTGAGTTTGAACCGTCAAACCATTGATATCTTGGGCACGGACGAACGCGAGCAGAGAACTGGCAGCGACGAGGAAGGAGATTAAACGGGTCATTGTCAAGAGTCCCTTCTAAGATGTCACAGGAATGGGGTTAATGTGAATGTTGGGAACAAGCTTTTAATCATATTCGAAATTTCATTTGCACGAGGGAGATAGACTTGAGCTCGGTGATAACTGGTGGACATAACCACGAACTCAAGCAATCATGCCCAGAAGACCTGTCGACGAAGCACGCGAAGCTGCCTAATTCATTCATCACTTGATAGTCTGACATGTTGATTGGCCGTTTCTCAAAGGGCAATATTTTTGGAACGTTGATCCTGGTTGATCTGAACATAAACGTCATAAGCAAGTCGCAACTAGGAAGCGAGGTCCCACGCGTAGATAGATTTCGTTTCCAATTAAGTAAAAATCACATTGTCCTGGCGCCTGTTCTGCAAACACAATAGTCGCTTCCTTGATCACAGGTCAAAGGGTAGCAATAGGCCTGTGTGACGATGCTGAGCCCGAGGAGCAAAGAGTGTCTTTTGGCGGCCGTGTTGAAATGCTGTTCATTGAGGCTTCCCAAACCCGAGGAGTTAGTATTCCATTGTAAACTGCCCTAGAGTTTAGGCTACACGTAGGCGGGTACCGCAAGGCCGTGGTTATTCCCCGAGCAGTCCGCACTATACAGGAAGTAGAGCAAGGTCAGGTGTTGGGAAATCTTGGGTAGGAATGGTCAACTGACCATGATTTGAGGCTCTGTTCTCAGCCCTATTTCAGATAGGTGCTCACCACCATCAATATCATGTCAGCAATCCCCGTCATCCACGCAGCACTATCAAGCGCACGTCGAATCATCGGTCGTCAACACGGAGAGTTGGCTCGCTCTAACTTTCTGATCATTTGAACTTGGGTCAACCCGATTTGTATCCAAGAATATACGCTCGTTCAGCCCAGATTATCTTCCCAGATTTTGGAACTGTTGTTAGAGTCTACGAAAAATGCCGGCGTTGGTGTGTGTTCTAAATACAGATTCTGACAAAAACTGACTTAGATTATCGCGCAACTGCAAATGATCCGTGGGGCTTATAGAGATAGCTACACTGTGAGCTCGGCGAGAGGCGTCGAAGCTGTAAAAGACAACTGCATAGCGGTGGCCCCTGATGAATTCCAGAGCCAGGATTATCATCAAATGTTGTTGCTCATGAGGTCTCTCGGGCACAGAACCTCCCGCTGTGTCCCCACCTGTGGCTTTAGTCATTCCCCATATGTTTTCGCAGTGCACCCCTAATTTTATTTAGCCCGACGTTTACTTTGTGCCTTCAAGAGAACCCTTTGCAACCTTTCAGGTACGCGATGGAGTCGGCTTGGGTGCGTTCCCAGTAGGGGCACAAATGCAAGTATGGGCCTTTGTTCGACCGATCTTACATGCTTCCATTTCCATTCCTTGTGGTCTTGCGCAACTGCATAGCAACCATAGACGATTCGAACTATTCGCGAGATCGTTTCGAACGTTCGAGGTCAGAGCAATGGTAGCTCTTTATCTCCGTAAGGAATAATCAGGATATCAATGCCCATGGGACGATGTCCTCATCGCCGAAGCAGGTTTCTGTCGCCGAGTCCTCTACCGGCTCGACTTTTGTTCAATATTTTTCGTGGCTCAACCTGTAGCTGCAGGCTTATGAAGCTCTTGGCGCTTTCGAATGTTCCTTCCGCTCTCCGCGCGATCTGGAAGAAATCAAGATATGGCTCGGGGCTGGATAACCTTCGAATTCTCGTATCTCAGCCTTTAACTTCGACATCGGATCGCTCGGAATTCACTGTCATGCGCCTTCGTTGTGCATAAACTTTTGGTTCGATTGCACAGATGTCCTGCCATATGACTCCATACGAGTTTATGTTTCAAGTGCGTTTAAAACGAGGTTTTTGACAAAAATAAATACCTTTGGTCGAGTCTGACAACGTCGATTAAACACCTATGGTCGTAGATTCCGTTAATAACCGCGGCTCTATGAGACTAAACGCCACTACCTGTCCATAAGTCCAACAAGTTGCACACCTTCCCATCACTAAAAAATGACTGTCTGATTACTAAACCTCTCAGAGCTGACCAACGCCGTCGGGTATAGCAAATCCAAGATCGTTACATCCCAGCTTACCAGCTCCTTTGAGCTATGATATTGAGCATACCAATGGAGTATGAGACGATACCACCCACGAACAGGAGGAACTTGGAAGGGTCATTTTCGTGAATGGAACTCCTGTGCGACCGAAGTTACCTGGACATGGGAGGAAGGTGAATACTCCTCTAACGAATCTTTTCCAAGGCGGTTGATGATTGAGGGATAGGAGAATCACCATCTTGAACACCGTCTAGGAAACCACTGGTGTTAGAATGACTGGGGCAGCGCCGAATATCCCACCACTTCACCAGCACTCAACTAACCTTGCTCCTCATAAACATGGTTCGTGGAGATGGGACCGGGTTCCCTTATAATTGGTGCGACGGGTCCCTGTACTGAAGGAGTTTATTAATACGAGTGCCATGACGCCAAAGGATTCTGATTCTACCCCGCTGGGGGCGTCAACAGAAAATCAGGCATCACGTTAACACCGGGGCAACGGGTCCTCTCTTTATCGTTACTATCGTGGATTTATGACATGGAACCGTGTATCGTATTCATGCCGTGAAATAATTAGGTTGAGAGGCTGGAGAAGCTGGGTCTGCTTTATTTCTTGCCAGCTTCTAGACTGTCAAGTAGGTTGACTCTGAACAGCCCTTCTGATTTGTGCCGTCAATTATGTGGGGTAATATTGATCAGAGATCAACAATATCGGTCACCCCAAATTCATCTAGATTGGGTGAGTTAAGTTAAGTTTAGTCTCTCAAACCCGATAAAGGTGATGCGCCTGGTACTATGTAAGTATCAGAGGAGTATGGGGTGAGTAGAAACGCAGGAATATTCTATCTTAATTAATTTAGTTCGCGCCCATTTCTCTAGACAATCTCGGCTCACACCCAGTGATGCCTTTCTACGCCTCCTTAAAGCCCCAACTTTACAATGCAGTCTAGCTAGGGGACCGGGTGCTGCAATTGAGACTAACAGGACTCGTCTATATTCCTTGAGGTCTATTATTCTCCACCCCAACGCCACCGTTACAATTCTTGAATTTTCCCACTGGCAGGACCTCTGTTTTCCTAACGCCTGGGTATGGGTATGAGCACGCGCGATCTTCCGGTCTCGAGAGCATGTTCTAGTTACCACTTCTGTCTGAGTGGCGGGCGCTAGCTTTTCAGACCTCTGGAAAAGTCAGAACAACTTCATCAGCATTCGTTGGGATATAAGCAAGCGGCAGTAGTGGTAATTCGCCCTGTCCCAAACCATTTCTTGCCTCCCCAAAAAAGATAGAAGCTGTCAGGACCTAGGGCGACGATAATTACGGCTCTCTTGGGTCAGGATTCCTATGGGGTTTCGGAGGCTTGTCCTACAGCTTTGGATCATGACTAAAGAGCCAAAGCCTCACAAAGTCCGGACCCGGAGACTCGCGGCCCGCATGGCTCTCGACATCCTCTGGAATGCCTTGCTCTTCGTTTATATTTACTAATCGAACCCTTCAATAGGTAAGTCACATAATATCTTGAGATTCCACATCAGAAATGCCCAACAAGTAATCATATGGGACAGAAATGGAAGACGTCTTAGTGTCGAACATGAATCTTGGATAAGTGAGTCAGTGCCTACCGGCTTTGGATCGCGCACTATCTCAGTTAAGCCTTTGCCAGGCCTCGGATGGATATTTAAGAGTCGA
Organism: Macrolepiota fuliginosa MF-IS2; assembly: GCA_015584085.1. Taxonomy (NCBI): domain Eukaryota; kingdom Fungi; phylum Basidiomycota; class Agaricomycetes; order Agaricales; family Agaricaceae; genus Macrolepiota; species Macrolepiota fuliginosa. Next base: position 18,233 of record MU151167.1, on the reverse strand, counting down.
AGGTCTGGGGGGTTAATGCCCAGACCCTGACGTATTGAATGCCTCCTAGCTACCGTACTGTCATCGCGCTCTTTTTGAGCCAGGTTTGCCTGCCAGTGGCCTCAGGCTATACGCAACTACGATGCAAGACCATGCCAGACGATCCGGCGTGGCCCAATGCATCAACCTGGGATCGATTCAACGCCTCCGTCGATGGGCGCCTCATTCGCACCATCCCAATCGCAGCTTCATGCCATGGGGCCGACTATGATGCTGCCAAATGCAAAAATGTACAAAACCAGTGGCATCAACCCAAGTTCCAGTTCGTCTTCACCTGGGTACGGTTACCCAAGGCTCACTACGTTTGTTTTATGCAGCGAAGAATATGCATCATCTATCATGGCACCCGTGTTCCTTAACAAGAGCTGTGATCCATTCACGGCTGTGAACAAACGGTGCATTGTCGGAGCCTACGTTCAATATTCAGTGGACGTGGCTACACCGGACCACGTCATTAAAACGCTCGCGTTTGCAAACAAACATAATATTCGGTTCATTGTCAAGAATACTGGGCACGAGTAAGTTTTCTACCGATCCGTCTTAGCATGGCTAATACCAGCACCTAGCTACATGGGCAAGTCAACTGGTGCCGGCGGTTTGGCAGTCTGGATGCACCACCTCACAGACAGAGAATGGATTCCCCAGTTTACGGGGCCTACCTACAAGGGACCCGCCGTAAAGGTCCATGCTGGAGTGATCGGGGATATGCTTGGCCAAGATGCTGAAGCGAGGGGACAAGTTGTTGTCGCCGGGCAATGTCCGGTAAGTGCTATAATCAGGCTCACTAGACTCTGACTGACAAGGGGAAAGACTGTCGGCTTCGTGGGAGGTTATATCCAGGGTGGAGGCCATTCAGTCTTAAGCTCCCTGTACGGCATGGCTGCAGATCAGATTCTGGAATTCGAAGTTATTACCACCACTGGTGGCTTTGTTCGTGCATCTCCCTCCGAGAACGCGGACTTGTTCTGGGCCTTGAGTGGTGGAGTAAGTTGTCTCCTTTTTCCATACCTCCGTCCCAGGGCTAATATTTCATAGGGAGGAGGTACCTATGGAATCGTTTGGTCTGTCACCGTGAAGACATATGTTGACATGCCGGCCACGACTGTCCACGTGCTTTACAGACCCCCTTCTCAGGATAAATCTGTTCTGGATACGCATTGGAGGAGCATTGGCACCTATCTGACGGAGTCACCCAAGTATCTAAGTGCTGGCGCCTATCATATTGTTAACTTCGACAACAACATCTTCCATGTAGTCATCCTCTTCCCGAAGAAGACTCCTGAAGAGGTGGACGTTTTGACTCAACCATGGTTTAGTGGATTACATACCCTCAATATCACTCCAGCTATTACGGAAACTGCGCAACACCCAACCATCCGCAATGCATCGGTGCTCGTGTACCAAATATTTGGGGGAGAGATCCTCACCGGAACCGATCTTTACGGAGCACGGATTCTCCCAAAGAGACTCTGGGAATCTCAAGACAACTTGGGGACTTTATTCCATACCTTGCGAGAAATCGTTGATGGTGGTGGCCATATTGTTGATATCGCCGTCAATCCTACTAGAGAAATATCTGGGAACCCGAACAACGCGATCCTCCCCGCGTTCAGGACGATGCATAGCATGTGCATTATTGCATGGTACGGCCTCATTGCTCTGATCCGGAACCGAACCAGTGTCCTAAGCTCACTGCTTGAAATCTGCAGGAACTGGAATGACACCGCGAGCTGGGAAGAACAATTTGCGGACACGAAAACAGTAACTAGCTTGACAAGCAAACTCGCCAAGATAACACCCGAAACGGGAGCCTACTTGAATGAGGTGAGCATTTACCCAGTATATTTCCTATTTATTCGAGTGCTGATGCTCTTTGTCATACTCAGGCGGATGCATTTGGCCCTACCTGGAAAAAAGACTTTTATGGCGTGAACTACGACAGGTTGCTCCAGGTAAAGGACAGGTGGGATCCTAATCAGGTTTTATATGGCACGACGGCTGTTGGAGGCGATCGATGGGTCACCGTTGATGGTGGAGGCTTGTGTCCCAGGACTTGAGAGAGTGGCGAATCACATCGGGTCAACTTCTTCGATTCGTCATCGCAGAGCCATCCTGGGGAAGGGCTTGGGGCTAAATTCACTTATAGTTGTACTAGTATCGTAAGTGTAACGAAGACAGCGATTCTCGACTAAGCGCATGAACACTATTTCGGTTTCATAGCTAGCCTCATCAAAGGCTAATAGACAAGATCGATCAGGCACCAGTAAGACATGAAGTCCCATTTAACGACGCCTCGAAATGTTCAATAGCGCCCTCCTCTGTCCAATAAAGTCTCAACTTAACATTCTAGTATTTAATATTAGCGTCTACCATGAATGCTACTATAGTAGGTTTAGAATGAGGTTGAATTCTTTCGCAGGATGGTGAAAGCTGTAGAGCAGAAGTCTCCATAAGTGGGGGAGTGTAACACCCACGTCACCTACTATTGCTTCGACTAGAGAAGAGGGGGAGTTTCAGATCTCGTCCCGATAGGACATATATAACCGACATCGACTGAGTATTATATCTTCATTTTTGATTCGAGGTTGTTGGGTACAGGTTCCAGCGCCGCTTGCTACGTCCAGATTTCTGCGATCGATGTATGCACCCTCAAAGAATCGAGAAAATTCCCGTGTTCGCTGACAATGACCGCAATCGTCTTGTTTAGAATGAACTGTCCTATTTCCAAAAACGACGTTTTTATTGTCCCAGAGCTTGCCTGGTCCATATCGATACATATATCTCCAAATTGCGCTATTTTTCGAGCCCTCAGCTTGAACTTTCTGCTCAGCCTTGTGGGAATTCGGTTCTGTACAGTGAGTTATTTGGGGTATTATCCAAGGAAGGCCTCCAGCCTTACCGTATGAGTTTGTGCTGGGGAGTCGGGCAATTAACGATGGATAGATTATGCGATGGGGTTATAACGATTGTTATCACAGCGAGTGTGGCGAGGACTCTCTGATAAGTCTACGTTTAACAACACGAACGCTTATTCATCACGGATACAAATGTTCAGTCACATAACGAGGCGCACCTGTGTTCAACAACACGAGCGTTGAAGAACCACAGGTATGTGAGACTTATCTCTTTTATACGCTTCGAGACTTACTCCTGTCACTACCCGAGTACAGCTGGTAGCCCCTCGATCACATCGCCTCCGTTATAACCATAACCTCCGGCTCATCGATATCGAACTGTTCATTTTCGACAGCAGTCATAGATGGGCTTCAAGAAAAATGCATGCAAAGTAGTTCTATACTTCCTCCAAGTGACAGGCCCGACCGTTTCCCTGTATTCTGTTGACGGTGGTCCCACGATGCTTATTTCTAACCCACATATTTTTTATTGTGCTCGGTGATAGTACTAATAACTTAAAACCACTCATACATCAACTGTATAGTGCTACGAGACACGCCCAATCCGCCAACTTCCCGAAAGGCCAGACTTCCTCACTCAGTAGTACATTTATTTAACTCGTATGACGGGTTCTGTTTTTCGTAATAACGTTGGCCAATAGCGAACGGTTAAGTGTACTTGGGAATATGATGAATTCGGGGTGTTTGACTCATTTAGGTTACCTGGGAGAAAGCGACAGCTCTACGCTAACGCTGACTGGCTGTGGAAAATGATGGCCTCGGCCGTCATATCTATTTGACTTGTTCGGATCTCTTCGTTTCCAAACTTTTCTTTCCGTTTCTGGTATACACCCCAGCTGCGAGTATGTCATTCGACTGAATCTGAGATCCCGGTATTCCTTACGGATCAAGCAGTTCATGGGCATAAGAGCTGAGTCACTAGTTGATCCTGTTGCATGTCATTTCCATCCTTGAAAATGACGGCGTATCCGGGGACGTCAGAGCATCGAAGCCGCGAGAGCGGAGGGAACAGAGCGGACCCTAAAAAGAAGACTTCTTGAGTATAGGTCTTATGACCTGGGCATACTTAGCACCAGCGACATCGAGGATAGACTATTCCGTAAACTGGTAAGGGCGAAAGGGGGTTCTATTTTCTTCGGCTGGGGATATTATGAATGTCATGAGTCTATTTCCCAAGCGTTCCGGCTAGAAGGCCTTGTTCTCTAGTTAGTTCATGGTGTTCGGACCCGCCTTCGGACTGGAGTTGTGGTTGGTAAGTAATTTGAAGAGGGAACTAACTACATACCCCGAAGGTTTAATTCATTAGCTTGAACACATCTTGCTTATCGTTATGTACTAATACAGGTGATTCCCTGGGATTGGAACCCGGATGCCTCTCATAATCGAAATCTGTCAGACTGCTGTCCACATAGAGTTTGTGGCTGAGCAAGAAAACCTCCGGTCGAGTGGAAGTATGTCAAGTACAAGTTCCTATGACACATGTCAGAAATGTGCTAGGCCAATTTGGCATATATACATGCGTCACCAAGCTCAACTGGGTTGTTTGATGGCAAAAGCTCGGGATCGACTGGTTGGGAGAGTTCCAGTGCCTCAAGCTGTTAGAATGCTCCTGACAGTCCCAGAGATGCAGGTATATTGTTGGTGAGGCTATAAGAGCCTGTAGGTTGACTGTCTATAGACAGTGGTGGACTTGTAGTGTACAAGTCCCATTTGACATGTTGTGCTTACATCAGCATGTCTAGATTGAGCCTGTGGATGCTTTGGGAGCTCTTAGCTTCTTACAAGTGTCTGCAGGTGAGTAAAGATTTAATTAGAATGTTATTAGCTTCTTACAAGTGTCTGCAGGATACTGCATTCATTTCTCAATAGATTCACTTGTTTTGAGGATTGTTAGGACCATCATTGTCCCCTCTATGCGCTACCTTTAACACAAGCTTCATCAATGTCAGTCCCATCCGCATAAGCAACAACCCCTCTACTGACACCTTATCTGTCCCTAGCCAGCTAAAATCGAAAATTTCCTTTGAGGTGAGCCGTTGGCCCAGGGAGTAGTTGAGGATGTCCTAGACGGCACCACGCTGTGATAAGAGGAACACCACAGCCCCTCACCTCATGCTCGTCTCGTATATCTTGGCGGGCATTTGGTTTCAACTCTCGGCCATATGGGATATTCGGCACAGGACGTTGGTGTTCATCCTGAATGGGATTATTGTGCACGATGTCAAGAACGGTGACGCTCTAAAGGCTGAGATCGCGAGTGAGGCCCAGTGAGAGGTTCATTTACTGTGGATCGTGTTTGTGTGTGTTGGCCTTGCTTTCCCAATACTTGAACAGCGCCTGCATGCTCTCCTGCGTCTTGAAGAGCTCGAGTGAATACGTGGTTCATCTTCCTTTGTTGGTGGCGAGTTGACCACAAAGTACTGCAAAGTGACCTGTAAAGGCGCATCCTCCCTCCCACGTTCATGCTATTGGAGGTGGCTCCCACATAATTCATTCCCTCGTAATGTACATAGATCTGATACTCACCGTGACCCCGCTTTAGTCTGCACCAAAATAGGATTTTAGTCTGGCCACAGACATCCCCAACCGCTTCAACGTTTCAACTTTAGGTTTCGAGCATTTCGAGAGACTTGGGAATCTGGTCTTCTCTGTTCCGCGTAAATTTGGTCTTGTTTGAAGTGAAAGGGATTGGGTGTTCCGATTGATGGGACTCCGGATCTCGATATTCACATGAGCCAGCATGACGCCGGAGCTTCCGTCTCATCGTCCTTGTTTCCTATCCTGTACTTCCTTCCTTCAACATGTCCATTACACATGGAATTCGTACGTTAGGCGTTCTCGGCGCCGGCCAGATGGGAACTGGCATTGCTCTTGTGTCGGCGCTTCGCGCTAAGGTACCTGTACTGGTTCACGACAAATCCCCCGAGCAAGTCAAGAAGGGCTTTTCTCTGGTAGACAAGCTCTTGGCGAAGGACGTTTCAAAGGGAAGATTGACCTCCGAAGACGCCAAGGAGGCGAAGGAACGCATAATTGTTGTTGATGACCTCAAGAGCTTACGCGACGTGGACATGGTCGTTGAGGTCAGGTTGCTACAAGTTAGTACCGGGTATGCATGGCTGACAGGAATTCAGGCAGTTTCGGAGTCACTCCCTCTCAAGCAAAAGATCTTCGCATCCTTCGCAGCTGAGATAAAACCCGAGGCTATTCTAGCCACAAATACTAGCTCGATTAGTATAACGAAGATTGCCGCCGCAGCCATTCCAGAGGGTATCAGCACCGCCAGTGAAGAAGGTCAAAGGATTGCTAGTCGTGTTGTCGGTGAGCAGTACATGCTATGAGGGCCCCTTGTGGATACTTACTGAATCTTTTCAAGGTCTACATTTCTTCAACCCTGTTCCGGTGATGGTATGAAGCACGAGAATGATTCGAAACCGTCTTCTGAAAGAGACCTAGAAATTGGTGGAGCTCATCTCTGCCTTACAAACATCCGAAGAAACCCTCAGTCGTGCTCGGGCTTTCGCTATTGCATGTGGAAAAGGTGCTTAATTGTTCAGTTTGAATTGTAACCATGCCTTAAACTACATGTTTAGAGGTCACTACCTCAAAGGATGTTCCAGGCTTTGTGTCTAATGCACTATTAATGCCTTTCATCAATGAGGTGCGCTTGGTATGCACTTTCCGCCGAGTTTGCCTCACAGTACAGTAGGCAATCATGCACCTTGAGAAGGTTCGTTCTGTCTTGCACCACGATATGTCATGTCTTTTTTAATATTTTGCCACAGGGAATCGCAACGCGTGAAGACATTGATACTACACTCAAACTTGGCATGAACCATCCGATGGGCCCACTTCAGCTTGGTACGTCACTTATCTCTCATCGGCCAGTACAACCCGCTGATAAAAGTATCGACAGCGGATTTGTGAGTCATTTGTACTGATACCTTGCTGGCCCACTCAGCCCATCTCTTCATTAGTATTGGGCTTGACACCTGCCTTGCAATTCAGAAAACATTATACGAAGGAACCAGTGACTCCAAATACCGCCCTAGTGTACTCCTAGAACGCATGGTGGACGCCCAGTGGTATGGCAAGAAGAATGGCAAAGGCTTCTACGAATACAACTAAAGCCGGTCAAAAGTCCAAACATAGCCACACCACGATGTTAGGGGGAGGATGTGAGTGATGAGGGTGGTTAGTGTTCGATATACTTTTAGAGATGTTAACCCAAGGGTATGATATAGTATGAGGAACGGTCCCTGCCACCTTATCGTATCCCAGCACTCAACCAACATCCAACATTATATCAGATCCATTAATCTTGGATAATTCACGTTTATTGTGTCTCAGAAAGTCCCGGGATGACCAATTGAAAAAGATAACGTGTTCCTGGCTTGCGCCCGAAGCCCGAAGCAAACGCTTAGCCCTGCTGCACTATTGAACCAAAGCGAATAGCTCACCTAGGTGACAACACCAACCACATCTTTATCGTAAAAAGCTATTTCGCTCGCGCCCTCTTACAATGTGCATCCAAGTCCAACGATGGGATCATAAACGCTCCTCCAGACTCCCAGTCCGGTAGATTTCCATCCAATACTTCCCAGCTCAACCCCCCTTCCACCCTCGCGCCCCCACCACACGAACGATCATCTAAATTGATGATATTACTCTCTCTACCAAAACAATCTGAGTAGCGTTGTGCTGCACCGAGGACTCGGCCAAGACGATGTCGCAGTCGACTTATCTTGGGCCTCATCTCCCGCGCTAGGTCAATGCTCATCTCATTAAGTGTTGAGAAGATCCTCGCAATTGAGTTCAAGGCTTCTCGTCGTGGGGGTGGCGATCGTCCGAGGTCAGTTAAAAGCAAACCAGGGAACTGATTCAGTCGGCTACCAATTGCCGGGGGCTTGTTCTGCGACACCTGCAGCCCTGTTGGATGGATCTCCGATCGCAATCTAAGACACCACTCATTGTCGATTATGGCAACCCGAAAGCATTGAGTCTGCTTCAACTCGGAATAGTGTGTTGTTCATTATCGTCACTTAAGGTTTCCATAGCGAAACGGTGCGCGGGCACTCAGATGCTTGGTCGGGCTGCCTGAGTTCATGAATATGTAATGTTCAAGAGAGTCAGTCAACAAGCGCCTAAATATTACGGTAAGGACTCAGAAATGGTGGTCACGATTGAGGAACGCCATAACCCTACTAACATTAGAATAACAGCATAAGAACTAAAAACACGAAAAGGAGAATAGTCCTTCTACCAGCGAGGGGAATACTGCGGCTCACGATCAAAGCAGATGAGCCACTCCCAATCGCCCACCCTTTGTGCCCATCTATACATCTTGGGCCAATCACCCATCGCTTTAATCGCCGCAGCAAAAGCCACCTGGTTATGCTCCTCACGAAGGAACATTTGGAACGACTTCCGCTTGTCGTATATGTACATATGAGTTTTACTGCCTACGAGCGGTACCTGGAATTTGACTAGGTGGTACCTGTCACCGTAGACGTTTGGTGGAATCCTATAACGATCTTGTGCACCCTCTCGAGTGACCTCTTCTTCCAGATCATCATAGCGATTAATTATTGTTGCATCCAGACCCTCCACCTCTGCTCCAGGGTGTGGTTCCAACCCGACCGTATACCAGACGCCCGACGAAATGGCGCGACAGATGTGCTGGTGGTCCTCCCAGTGATTTCGCTGACAGACTGCAATCCTCTGTTGGTCATTACATTGGGACTGACGAGCGGGACAGCGTACCTGCACCACAGTATTGGACAGATTGGCAACGATTACATTCTCTCTGCGTTGGATTTCCGCATTCAACACATCCGCTCGTCTTGTTAAGACGACTAATATCTCGCATATTAAGCCAGGTAATGGGGAGGAGGGCGCTGGCAGAATACTGGCTGCTCAGCTGAGGACAGGGGGTAAACTCTTCCGATAGATGTTTTCCATTCTGTGCCAGGAGATGCAGGAACAGGGCCAGCTCCACACCAGTTGCACGGATTGTGGCGAGGGTGGGTATCTTGTCCGTCGAGAAAAAGAGTTTGAGAGCCCGTTTGAGGCTCATCTTCTTGGAGCTTGTAACAGCAGCATAACCGACCACGAGGAGTGGACGGTTTGCTTTGATAGCGTGAACAGCTAGGATCTTCCAAGAATGAACATAGGACACATGCTTTATGAAGGGGTACGCTTACTTGGATGACGATAGCTGACGTCCTATCATCAGTAACGATGACCTCGTGAATATTATTGGCCCAGAATTGCCCAAGACCAACAATTAAATTGCACATCTTCGAGAACGCGCCTCCAGAGCGCTCGATTTCTGGAACCAATCCGCCCCATATTTGTCGATAGAGACCTTTCGTCACGTCTTGGTGAGCGTCCCAGACCGGATAAGCAGATGGATTGATATTAGCATCGTCACTTCCCAGGATGTTTGAATAGCGTTGTGCTGCATCCAGAGTCCGCTCAAGGCGGTGTCGTAATCGGTCGGTTTTGAGTTTTGTTTGCCTCGGGATGGTGATATTCAGTTCATTCAGGACGTTGAGCAGGTCGACGCGGGTGAGCTTGAAGGCATCCATTGCGCACTGGTGTTGGTTTGAGATCAAGTTACGAAATGCTACTAAATGCACATGACATCAATCTCGTAAATATATCCAAGTCTATTAATTTCTCGTCCGGCGGCCAGTGACGCGCCAAAGGTAAATAAATGATAATGAGTGAACTCCAGTCGTGGAAGTGTGGGCCCGAAGGGATTGGGCTAGGTAGTGCCCAAATCCCCAGGCGGTGAAGTCGAGGAGGAACGCGGTGGGTCACCCTCAAGGCGCGTCCTCAGTCGATCACCTGGGCTGGAGTTCAATAGAAAAAGGGTGGGAGGGTTGTGTTTTAATAAAGCGAGGGTTGAGGCGAAGGCGAAGGCTCGAAACGTAAAGGTCAAGGCATGAGACCTCGACAAAGAAAGAGAGCCTGATTTTCGGCCAAATGATAACGCTGTTTGGTTCTTGTCCGAGAATTTACACCTCGCTCGTGCCTCTCCAGGTGTATCACAACGTTAATTAACAATGAATCAGTCATGAAGTCGGTGGATATACATTTACAATAGGGCGCATTTCTGTTGAAATTCCAGTAAGAACTGAATTTCTCTGTACCCTAAACATCGCTAAAAACATCCTGCGAATACGCTCTAGCAAACCACAATTCAAACCTTTAAAACGTTTACCAGCGAGGGTCCTTATCCGGGCCGAGTGCAAAACAAATTGACCAATCCCAGTCCCCTTCCCTCTTCGCCCACCGGTACATCTTGGGGTACCCATCCATCGCCTGCACAGCAATAGCGAACGTAAGGTGATTGTCGTCCGGCCGGAAAAGAAGCTGGAAGGACCTGTATCTGTCATAGACCAAGAAGTGCGGATCGTCGATGTTGCCCAGAGAGAGCTGCAACTTGAGGAGGTGGTACTTTTCGCCATGAATATTCAGAGGTGCGCTCGGCTGGCTGTCGGATTGGGTGGTTTTGAGACCATCATCTAAGTCGTAGTAACGGTTGATGCCTGTAACAAATGCATGAAGGGATGGTTGTAGGGTGACCATCATCCACGGGAGCTCGGAGATACTTCGACAGAGGACCTTATGTTCTTTCCAATGTTCTTTTTGACACACTAAAGCAGAATTAGTGGACTGGTACGTAATGTGATCTGCGTCACATGCCTTCACTGCAATAATCAGTATCCATGCAACGAGTACAGACGGCACGCGAGGGATTTCCACACATAACGCATCCTTCAGACTTGTTCAGGCGACCGACGTCCTCCATACTAAGTTGACAGATTGGTAGAACAAAGCCAGCCTGGTAACCTTCGCCAAGGCCTTCAGGCTGGAAGGATGGCGGAAGCCTGTTCCCATTCTGGTTGAGCAGGTGCCAAAACAAATTCTGTTCGGATGTCGTCGTGAATACTCTAGTCACCGAAGACTGCTGATCCTCTGGAATGAGACGCTTCAAAAGGTCTGCGAGATTTACTTGTTTCGTTCCGGAGACGGACATGTAGCCCACTACGATCAGTGGTCGCGTCACCTTCGGAGCGCATATACCCAGCATCTAAAAAGAATATGAACTTTCCGTCATGTACGACAGCATATACTTACCTTGACAATCAGTGCAGTGCTTCCTTCGGCGAATATGACGGTGTGTTTGCCCTGTTTCTGGGCCTTTACGAGGGACAAGATCAACTCTCTCAGCCTCATAAACCCCACCGGCTGATCTTCTTCATGTTTCATAAACCCACCCCACACCCTTCTGTCCATGGCCGCTTCCAAGTCCTGGTTGTCAGGCCACGCAGGATAGTCCGGGGGGTTCACGACGGCCTTCGCATCTCCGAAGATACCAGTATAACGCTGAGATGCGTCCAACCCCTTCTCAAGGCGATGGCGAAGCCTATCCTTCTTAAGCCTGGAGTCTTTCGAAATAAATATGTTCATTGACCCCAGCGTGTCGATGATATAGTCCCTTGGTATGTCGGAAGGTTCCAAAACTTTGGGCCCCTGAGTCGCTGTATGCTGTTTGGGACCTTCGGGTTTTTGACCTGCTGTAAATTGTGTTAACCAGGAAATCTTGAAATAAGAAACGGCGTACCATTAGCAGTAGGCGTGTTTTTTCTGTATTTCCTCATTGCCAATCAGAGAAAGAGTCAAGAGAGACAGAAATAGCCGGGATCAAAACGACCACTTATATATGTCCCATGACTCTACTCCTTCATCCAAATGGCCTCTACGTCCCGTAAACTCTACGACCTCACCCACTCCCTCAACCCACAAATACAGGTCTACCCAGGAGACCCAAAATATGCAGCTACACCTTTAACCACCGTCGCAGCCGACGGCTACCAAATCCACGGCCTCTCCTTCGGTTCACATACTGGCACACACATAGACGCTCCATCACACTTCGTCCAAGGTGGAGACACAATCGACCAAATTCCTCTAGACCAGCTTGTCAGGCCTGCTGTCGTCATCGATGTATCCAAATCTGGGACCGTTCGGCCCAAACAGAAAATCACATGGAGTGATATACAGCCATACGAGAATGAGCTGAAGCCCGGGGTGATCGCGTTGATCTACATGGGGTGGTACGAAAAATGGGGTACGCAGGAGTACTTTGACCACCCCTATTTGACAAAGGATGCCGCTGAGGGCTTGATCGCATGTGGTATACGTGTAGTGGGCGTTGACACGCTCAACCCAGACGAGACTGTAGCAGAAGGAGAGGGAGAGAACGGATTTGGGTTCCACAGCGTCCTTCTCGGTGCTGGAGGGATAATCGCTGAGAATGTGACTAACTTGAAGCCACTGGTTGGCCTGCCGGGTCTTCATGTCAGCCTGCTACCATTAAAGTTGGAGGGGATCGACGGCTCGCCGGTGCGCGCAATCGCATGGCAAATGGACTGATCCCGGGGGGTACCAGGTCGGTAAATACTACGAAGGGAATAAGGTGTATAATATACAAGCTGTGCTATTCTGCTTAACGGAGATACTCACTAACTGCACCCAAGAGCGAGAGTGTGTCCCATTGTCATATTAGTAGGATCCACTACAGTCACCAGCCGTCGGTCAGTCTTTTCGGTATTTTGACATGAAGTATGTCGGATTACTGGTTTATAATTTGTGACCGTCGTGACTAATGTTCTCATCTCACGTTTACTCTTGCTATCGACCATGCACAGATATCCCAGCCCATATTCTTCTCATCCTTCCCTCAAAAAACCCGAAAACCCTTCATCCTATCAAAGCCAGCACCGACCCCAAGCAAAAATTGAACAACTCCACGATAAGATCCGCCAGCTGGACGCAACCGTTATTGAGCTCTCCAGACAACGCACTGCGCTCGTGCGAGAGCTCAATGCTGTCCAGCCTCCAATCAGTATTCTCCCAACAGAGACCTTATCCTTCATCTTCCAACTCGCTTGTCCGCCTCCGAATCCTGGCCCCTATTCCGGTCATCCAGGCATACAGAAAGGAATGACAGATGCTTCCCACTGGTACCATATGTATTCGGTCCTTGGTCATGTCTCCGTATACTGGCGCCAAACCCTGCTGTCCATGCCGCAGCTTTGGACGACTGCCAGTTTTTACATTAGCAGCGGGATAGTAGAGAGTGAAGCCACCTTCCTTTGCCACTTTCTCAACCGCTCTGGGAGCTTGCCTCTGACGCTATCCTTTAACTACGACGATGAAGTTGAAATTGATAGCTACACTTTGGTCCATCAAACTATTGACGCCCAGCTGTTGGAGAATCTACCGAGGATAATTGGTCTCCACCTCACCAACCCGACTTTTGCATGGCATTTGTCTTGCCCTGCCCATCTCACTGGACTGACTGAATATACTCTCACCGAAAATAGGTCAGGGGAGGAGCTGTCGCTCACTCATTGTCCGAATCTTCAATCGCTGGCTCTAAACAGCATGGACCTTCCTATCACTCTCCCACCCTCTTGCTTGGTGACCGTGCTCTATATCAGTGAAGTTCCTATTGGAATCTTCCTTGATCTGCTCACTCACTGTCCGAACTTGGTCGAAGTCCAGGCCATTGCAATATTGCGTCAGTTCTTCGACCCCGTACAATTACCAGAGGAGATAATCACATTGGAACATCTCGAAGTCCTGAACATGCAGTTGCCGGATGTAGATGAAGAGTGGCAAGATGCCTTCTTGAATTATTTCAGACTCCCCTCTCTTCGAACTCTCCATTGGACACATGTCTTCGACTACCCGTGGGGCAACTCTACCTCTCTTGGGAATTTCTTTTCCCATTTGTCCCTCAACCTCACGAGCTTAGTGCTCTGCATCTGTCGAGAATCGGACTGGTTGATTCCGGTCATTCGCTACATCCATGATAGCACTGGCATCGAACATCTCACGTTCGAAGGCTGCGAACCATCCTTCGTCCAGGGTGTCCTGGGGCAGTTGGTGTTGCATGGTGGTGCAGACTTAAGGTTTCCCCGCTTAAGAAAGATCACGTTTAGTCACCCTGGCATCGCCTACGGCCAACTTATAACGCAGGACACAGATCGAGAACTTTCGTTCTTACTGCTGCAGATGCTAGAAACCAGGATGAAGGATTCAAGCGAACCCTTTACTCTTGAGTTCCAGGGTACCTCGTCGTTTGACGAGTTCCCTTTGGTTCAGCGGGCACTTGTTGGGTTGCAGGACCGCGGATACAACTTGGGGGTACTCGCAGATTCGGAGCGTCCCAGGTCAGTATGTCTCTTTGATTGTCTTGTACCGTTCTGAAGTGTTGGTGATTAATTATTGTTGGTGAAGGAACTCCGGGCGGTAGCGCTCCAATTTCCAAAATTCTACTTGAAGTTAAGCGGCCCGATTCTTGAAAACGAAGCTCGAACATGCTCGGGATCTTAGTATACAAATTTGATGTACCCACCAGAAGTATGGGGAGAGATTTTACCGAGCGCCGGTGATCTGGAAACCGATATTATTCTAGCCTACTCATACAAGCTCGTCCGACCTGCTCAGCCTAAGTAAAAGGCCCGGACGCTCTCCTGTATCTGTGATCGTGTGAGTGGGAACTTGAAAGCATACATCTTTCCGGGTTTCAGTCTCTGGCACCCTCATCAATACTGGATGTGTCAGAGCTGAAGAGGGGGGATACCAACACTAGCGCTGGAAAGGGCTGGTGAACACCCCACGGTGGCATCGCAACACATATGATGCAGTCTGTGCACAGGTCACGGACCTACTATAATCCTTCAGCGAATACGAGCAGGCTGCAAAGCATTAACGAAGATAGATTATGCGTAGGTATAACGATTGTTAATATAGCGAGTGTGGCGAAGACTCTCTGATGAGTCTGAGTTCAACAACACGAAATTTAAGTATATTAGCGTTCATACAAACGGACAGAATACGATTAGGCACACCTGAGTTCAACAATACGAAAGTTGAGAACTCAGGAGGCGGAAAACTTCTCTTTAAATAGTCCGCCAAAATGCTCCTGTCTCCACCAGATCGTATCCGCAGTCTCCTGTATCGGACAGCCTCCGCATGAACGATACCGAGCTGTCCATTCTCGACAAGCGTCCGCCATGTTGAGCTTGCTGGAAGATGCAATGGTCTATGATCGTATTCTTATAGTTGTGGTGTGTTGGTTTCTTATGTAGTACTTTGAGCTCTGCAACTAGTGGTAGTTGGTGGATGATGATCTCTTCGTGTATGTCTACCCAGAACAGAGGGACCGCTAGGTCATGAAAAAGCGTTGATTTCCTCGCTTCCATGTCGTGTCTTGAGTCGTGAGAGGGGATTTCCTGTCCCGAACAGGCCGGATCAACCAGTCTGCAACGTATATGCAGATCGTTCCTAGTAAGTATTTCCAAGTCAAACTTTTCTGCATGAACGATTGACCCACGAAACGCGCACACATACGCGCATTTCCACAAACAAATTCATAGTGTTATGTTTCAACGGCGATACGAAACAACTCGACCACATGGACTTCTATAAACCGTCGCTACGCGAAGATCAACGATCCCCTTGAAACCTCGCGTGTGGCCTTGGACATCAATTCCTTTATCTCTAGTCCCAGTCCGGGGTGGATCTACGGTATCTTTCGATTTCTGTCGCACATCACTGTTGCCGGGCACAGCCCAGTCTGCTATACAACCGCGAATATTTTGGACGTTGCCAGTGCGCCTGACCGCTATAAAAGCAGGCTGGTCATGACACTTTCTCTCCAGTGCCCGGTGCATCCTACAGTAAGCAAAACGACCTTCTCTCTCACTCATTTCCTGACGCGTCCACCTTCAGAGTTACTTCGGCTGGTCCTTGTAACTACATAGTTTCTGCAACAAAACTATCGCTCACAACCCAAATACCAACCCAGCAACATAACCTCAACATGAAGTTCTCCACCTCCTTTGTCGTCCTTGCCTTCATTTTCTCCAAGACTGCCTTTGCCCTCCCTGTCGTACGTTGCTTCCTTTTGCGGTAGGAAAATGTGATGAATATATTCTCGACACAGGACAACGATGCATATGACCTCGTCGAACGTGACTTTGAGGACTACGGTCTTGAGGCTCGCGGGTTCTATGACAACGTATACGAAGAGCGTTCGTTTGATGATGACGAACTCTTCGAGCACGATCTCTCATACGACGACTTTGAAAGACGAAACTTAGATGCTCGGGGCAAGGTAAATTTAAGGTTTTTTCTGACAATGGCCCCGACTCTAACTGTCTTTGTGATCTAGTCGCCTGCTCCTGCTAAACCTGCTCCTGCTAAACCTGCTCCTGCTAAACCCGCCCCCGCCAAACCTGCCCCTGCTAAACCTCCTGCTCCCGCTAAACCTGCTCCCGCTAAACCCCCTACTAATCAATCCAAGCCGCCCGCAAAGCCGACTGGTGCGTGTAAGAAACCTACTAGTAAGGGTAAGAAGCGGTCGTTCGTCGTGAGGACAACCACTGGCCAGAGTAAGTCAAATTTTCGGCGACGGCGCAACCATGATACTGATCACAGAACCACACAGCAATCACGGTCGACGGGAAGTCATACAAACTGGGAGAATCAACTTCCGGAAACGGTGGAGAAATGGTAAGTGTTCATTATAGTGATTTATCCAACGGACGAGTAACATTGTCTACAGACGTTCAGGGTTGATGGCGGTGCACACTTCGCCAAGCGTCCTTCACGTAATGGTGCTGCTCCTCCGGACTTCACCAAGGAAATTGCCAATACGAAGACGGCCTCCCAGGCACTTGGCAGTGGTCTTTACGTCGCCGATGGTGATTCCGGCGGGTACACATGGCTTATCACGGCTGCTATGCCTGGAGGCGAGGTCGCGGAGAGGTGGTTCAGAGATCCTACAAAGTTTGCGACGAAGAAGGCTTGTCAGGATGATTTTGCAGATGCACTCAATGCTGTCAAAGCTGCACAACAGAAATTGGCGCAGGCTGGGTTGGTCCATGGCGATAGTCATCCCGGAAACGTGAGTGGCGTTGACTTTTACTCGAATGAGCTATTGTTAAAATATTGTACAGTGGTTTGTTCCCTCGTCCGGTGCGATCACGAAAGCTCTCCCCATCGATTTCGGTATGGTCCAGCCTGGAGTACGTCGTTCCTCGATTATCCCGGAGCACCAGCTGACCGATATATTTCTAGAGCACCAACATTGATACGCTTCTCGCGAACCAATTCAAATACCCTGCTGACCACTGGGAAGCTTACGCTAGCTGTGGCATTTGCAAATAGAGTACACAAGTAAAGCTAGAACAAGACTCGCGGAAGCTGAACCTTTAATAATATTATATAATGTGTTATTCAACACAACGAGTTTACCCGATACTCGAGTGATTCCCCCGCTTGTGGTCCTAGCCAACGTTGAAGTACTATGCATTTAACAATCCCATGGCGCTTTCTGCTGGCAATGTGCACGCATAAGACGAAGAGAAAGAATGGACTCATGAGCTTCTCTCATTGCCAGAAACTTCCTTCTAGAAATACTGTTTAGGGTGGAAGAAGAGCCAAGAATGTCGTTAATTTGTCCATGTGCTCTGGGACTTGGGCCCGACGCGCCCTACCTCGTCAAATAACTGACTATCAGCTGTTGGAACTTACCAAGGGTAAGCAGACCCTATCTCACCAACCTAATCCCGGCATGACATCCGTGTTACCCTCTCTATCTCGCAGAAATTTCGAGATATCTTTTTTTTTTTTTAATTTTTTTTAAATCCAAGTTTATTGCACGAAGCATGTAGCTACTACCAACGGGCGCGCGATAGCAGTCCCATTTCGAGAGATATCAGTGTGTCTGCAACGCTCCTGGTCGGGCAGTCTCATTTCTAATGTATTCTTACATTTAAATTTGCATCGTATACCCGATATTGATATGGCTACCTCACTTTTCTGACCTTGATCAAGTTCATCAATTGATCCGTGGCAACGGAGGAAGGACGGCGGAACGGAGAAGAGCCACAGTAGTTTGGTCCTATTCGGCTGAGCGCTGAGCGCATTTTAGTAGTGCTCAATATCTTCAACTTCCACTCTGGCCGGAAAAAACACTCGTAAGAGCTCGCCCGTGATAAAATATGAGCGACAGGTATACTCATGGTTATCCCAGACTCCGACCGGGCTGACTGACTCGAAATAGGACCCGTAGTGTTTACCTGAAATAGAATAAGCGTCACAGGTGAATGTCCTCGATGTAGCTATATATAGAGAACGGAGTCTGGGGTCCTCCTGACTCAGAGGTATGCATCCCGTTTGCACAAAATGAAT